>QKQZ01000175.1:0-37465 GCA_003595255.1 Solenopsis fugax | reverse complement strand
TTAACTATATATTATAATTATATTAACAAAATTTGTATGGTTGTCCCTTTATAGTTGTCACCAATTTTTTCTCTCAGTGTGCGATGTAATGATATCACTATTTATTAAGATTAATTACCTCATGATTTTTTTTTACCAATGATAAAATTATTAAATCCGTTGTAAAATACTTATCTAATAATTATTTGTCGCAAGGAATCTAGTAATATATCATACACTGAGAGAAAGTTTGTTTCGTAAAATCATCCAAAGTTTGGTTGAATAGGGATCAAATGAATTTTATAGTGATAGTTACTAAATATATAGTTGTTTTGATCAAACAATTTGTAGCCTTAACCAAATAATTATTTTTATACAACAAATTACAAAAAGTTTTGTTAAATGTAACTAAGTTTTTGGTACCAGTAACTATAAAATTCATTTGATCACTATTCTACCAAACGATTTCTCTCAGTGTAGCGTTATAATTAACCTGTTATTTTGCTATAAAAAGGGCAAACGACGCGTCTTTCTGACGAGCGACGTGGGAAAGACGGAGGAAGAATCTAGCGCGGGAAAGAGTGCGGCGCGTTTCCGTAGGGGGTATGTAGTTAACCGTAAGCCGGATGATCCCCAAACGTAGCGGTAAGCAGTTTACACGCACAAGAGCTGCCGCGGTGCCTCTCGTTGTCGGAGCGTTTTAAAACTCTCCCGGCGTCTACAGCGCGCGACACGACGCCCGTAATAACGTGTTGATAAAATTTCGCGTGCGCGCGGAAGCAAGCAGAACGAAAAAGTTCGCTTGCGCGTGGGAGGGCAGCCTTTTGCGGAAAAGAGCCGCTTTGCGCGTTCGCTCGTGTCGTTCGTCAATATCCGAAAACGCCGCGCGGAAATGAACCGAGAACGCTTTTTAAGCGAGAAGGCAATCGCCAAACTCGTTATCTTGAACGGAAAAACTTGGAGAATTCTCATATCGCTCGGTAAATATTTTATAACGCGCGTTCGAAAATTTTGACATTAATTTTAATGACGTTCTTCGTGAGATTGTATTTAAATTTTTTATCTGTATTCCGGATTGATTCGGATATCTCGGAAACAGATAGAGAGAGAGAGAGAGAGAGAGAGAGAGAGAGAGAGAGAGAGAGAGTGCCACTTTTCACGTTATACGGGGGTAGGCGGTGTACGAGTATTTTCGTATATCTCACATATTCATAAGTTTTGCTGCTAAGAGGTATAATTCAATAAGGCATTCAGGTAAAACCCCGAGTATTCGAGGTGCGGTTGCGGATATGCAATCCGGTGGAGAAGCGGCGCGATGCGCCGAAGAAAGTCCGGGGAACGGTATCCGAATTCATGAATGGGGAGGACATTAGTAACGCGTGGCTACCCGCTATGCCGCACTCCTCGGATCTCTCTCTACGGGGTTTACGAACCCGTATGATAAAATTGCTTAATTTACCATGGAACCCGCCGCCGGCTAGGAAACGGGGGATGGCAAAGGAGCGGAAGCGGGGGTGGGCGAAATAGCGGTGCTCATTCGTGCGGCGGAAGTGTTATAAAAATCGCGAGATACACGTGGCCTCACTTTCCGGAAAAGAAAGACAAATATCTACAAGTGACATATGTTTCTAACATTAGAATCTTATCAAATTTATATTTGCATAGTTTTATCATAAGGGTAATTCACGAAGTTGCTTGCGGAGACGAAGATCATGTGTTTCGAGTTTCTGAATCGTGGAATGAAGAGAATGCGAAGAACATGCATAGAGCTTCTTCTGTTCCTACAATCGCGTACACTGAGAGAAATCCTTTGGTAGAATAGTGATCAAATGAATTTTGTAGTTACTAGTACCAAAAATTTAGTTACATTTAACAAAACTTTTTGTAATTTGTTGTATGAAAATAATTATTTGGTTAAGGTTACAAATTGTTTAGTCAAAACAACTATATATTTAGTAACTATCGCTATAAAATTCATTTGATCGCTATTCAACCAAACTTTGATTGATTTTACCAAACATTTCTCTTAATGTATACGCATCAACGGTAGTGTAATGTAACACTGCAGAATTCATTGATAAATTTATTAAATAAATGTACTTCCAGAAGCACACATTTGTGAAACTGACTTTTCACGGGATTATATATCTCTCTCATTCCACTGAAAAAAAAGATTGGTTTTAACTACCAAATGTATAGTGAAATAGATAGTATCAATTAAATATTTGGTCAATGTAACCAAAAATAATTTTACTTTTCTAAATATTTAGAAACTTATACCAGATTTGATAATACTGACTAAACATTTAGTAAAATAAAATTATTTTTGGTTATATTGACAAAATATTTAATTGATACAATTTCACTATACATTTGGTAGTTATAACTAGACTTTTCTCTCAGTGCATTCACACGATGTTTTTATTCATCTTCGATCTTCTATCTTTATTATCTATCTTCTGCGTTCGTCGATGCTCAATGTAATAGCTTCGACATTACAAACTCCAATACCGTAACGCTAATGTCACGGAACGCAAAGTCGAGGGAAAATATCGGGCAGACAGCGACGCGTGGGAGGCCATTAGGAACAGATGAGTAATAATGCGTGATGAATTGCGCGGACGCGACTGCAGCGTCGGAAGACAAAGTGCGGAAAATGATTTTCGTGCGAGCGTGCGTTCTCTCGGGCGCGCGCCCCCGTGGATCGAGCCTCATCTTCACCCTCCGGCAGCGTTCTGCGGTTAAACTTACGATGAAATTTCGCGAATTCCTTTCACCGCGAGAACCTCCGAGGATCGAATACGGCGTATACCGGCGCACGCTATCGGGAAGGCATTTACTCGCTCGAGACGGCGAGATCCGCACTCGCGGAATTCAACGCGGATCCGTAATCCGGCAGGGCGAGAGGGAAGGGTGGAAGCGAGGAAGACCGGCTTTATATCTCACTCGATGCCTCGCGTTTCGTTTTCTCCCGCTGCACGATAAATAATAGAGCTTGCATCATCGAGTCTCCGCAACTGAATCGTTATTGCTGTTACGATTATACACTGTAAAAAAATTACATGTTAAACTACAACTATTATAGTAAAAAATTTTGAGGCCTAATATTAAAAGTATATTTACGTAAAAGTAAAGTTACGATTTCCAAATATAATTATTCTTCTTTGTAATAATTAAACAATTTGCAAAAGTAAATTTACAATTGAAGAGAGTTAAGTTTATAAAAATATTTTACTATAATAATTTACCAACGAATAATGTACACTTTTTTTATAATATATGTGATATTACCACACACACATTATATAATATATTACAAAAATTTGTACATTTTTGTAAAAAAACTATAAAATATACTATTATCATCATAATTTTTCATTAATATGAAGATATATTTAATAATTAGAAGTATGATTACTGATTTCTACAAAAACACAAATTTATATTTTTTATTATAAATTGTGTAATTTTTACACATATTATTTATAATTTTACATACTTTTTTAACAGTGTAGGTGATATCTGAATTGATTGTACGAATTACAGGAAAAAACGCAATAAGAAAAACACTAAGAAGATGGAAGAATCCTTGAATTTGTTTTTATATAACATTTATTTCAACTTCAATATAAATTGATTTACATCGAGATTAACAAATTCGATTGTTCGATACAATTTACACATTTAACTGTATTTGATGAAATTTGATTAATAGGAAAAAAAATTTGTTGATTTCCTGCAGATTTTTAAATTTTTTCTATTATAAAGCTTTAAATAATTTTATTTTGAATAATTTATTTTTTATTTTATATCTATGACTTTTACGTCTTCTTGGAAATCTTGGGATTTTGATGGAACAATACATAAGTTCCATAATTATTTTTTTGCCTCTACTTTATACGATTGTCTTTCTGAATACCTGTTTGAATGTAGTGATTGCTATCTGGACGGATCGGTCCCGATGGAGAAAATACAGGAAGTCATAAGTCGCCGATCGACGACACACTCGCGAATCTTTTGCGCCGGGGCCAGATCTGCCTTTGTCGATGCGAGCTTTAAAAGCAACCTGTTGAAAGTTCCGAACTGTGCACGCGGCGTACGACGCGTGTCAGTCGTGAGAGTTTGAATCTGATTTACGTGTGACGCGCCATGTACGCGCAAACTTTCAAAAACTTTCGAAAACGATTCCGGCGCGAACCTTCCGCATTTATTATCATAATACCGCGTTATCGCTTTTCGGATAATGCTCAACTACAACTAATCCGCGAGACGCGCGTTTGCATTTTGCATCTGAATACCGCCGACATCTCGGCCGTTTATCATCGTTTACAGAAACATTTTATTTGATTATTCATCTTTTTTTTCTGACATTAAACTATTTTAAAGCTATTATAATTTTATATTAAAAAGAGTTTAAACGCAACACACACACACACACTTTACAAAATGATTATGTGATTTTTAACAGTAATAGATGTGGATTTAACACTATTCGGTATTTAGATAATTCTCAAACACCCCCACATGATGAGAATTATATTACTATTTTTTATAGGGCGGGTTTTCGAAATATCTGTTCTATCGTTAGAATTTTGTTTATCATATCTAAAGATCCACTAGTTGGAGAGATTAAAACAGTTCAAGTTCTCAAACAACACGCTAACTCAGCCTTTAAACTTCTATTAGACAAGAGAAGCAAATTAATTAGGTAATTGTTCAAATTCTAATATTACATGCTCACTGAAGCGATCGTGAGAAATCGATAACACGTGTTCGTGTGTAGGTATTTGGTACGTAACACTGCATGGAAAATTATGGCAGCTACAAATTTCACTTCCCGGTTCACTTAAGAGCACGGGCGGATAATCGCGTCCGGCGAATTCGAGTGGGCCAACAAATCTCGCTGGTCCGACCATAAAGGCAATCGCACGAACGAGAGAGATCAGTTCGATTTATATGAACGCCGGCGCTCGATACCCGGCGGACTCGTCCGCCATTAAATCGAGCGTCGCGAAAGATCGTTTTTCGAGCTTGCTCTCCCGCTATTTTTCCCTTTCTCCCTCGCGGCAGAGAGAGATTTCGCGGTTAACAAAGGAAGAAATCACCACGAGACGTATCCCGATAAATCGCCCAGAAATGGCGAAGAGGATGCTGCAGTTCGACTATGCTTGTCGATCGCATGCAATCGCCGGTTCATCGCGATAATTGTGGATATCAAAGATTCGTAGCGAATATCAAAGACGACGAGCTTGCGAATGTGCATTTGACAGTTGAGCTTCGCTCGAATGAGCGGCATTCATTCGAATGAATTAATCGAAAGCTGATTCACGCTCGCATATACGAGAAAATTATCTGGTATATAAAATGTTGCGAATGCTTTTTTTTTTAAATTACATAGATTGTTTAATAAGAATGTGTGAAAACGTTGGCTACAAGTCCTTTGGTAAAATTCTGATTGCGTGCAATTTTATATTTATAATTCTGTTTCCAATTTAATTATCATTTTAAATGATGAAATTTTTTCGCTGATAAAGTCGAAATCTATTACAGAAGAACGAAAATACAGCCTCCTTGTTTTTATTTATTTTGAACGTTTCCAAAAATAAAACTCTTTCCGCGACACAAAAAAACTCCTGAAAGGGAAATAGAACTCTTGCAACAAAGAAATGACGTTTGTATTGTTTATTTAATTTCCAAAAATTAAACTTTAGAATGCAAAATCCCAGGACAAGGGAATAGAGTTCGTGGAATGAAAAATGACATGTCTATACGTCATTCTCAAAAATTAAATTCTTTTTGCAAAAAGTATGCACACATATATGTAATTTATTTTACTTTAAAAAATTACAGTAAAAAAAAAGATAAATTTTATTTAAAAAACAAATTGAAAATATACACCAGATGTTACAGTGCAGAGAAACGCAACTAGATTTTTTTGGCCAAATGGGAAATTGTAGTTATATCGTGAGCGTTTTCAGAGAAAAATTTTTGCCATAATATTTGTCGTTTGAAAAAAATAATTCATAAAGATAAAAAAATAATTTGGCTCTATTAATTCAGTCTATTTTTCATTTTTTCTGCGAGTAAACTTTGCTGTCACGGATCAGATCCGGTTCGCGAGCCGGTTATGCATTCCTAACATAGTGAATTGTACAGTATTTACCGTATAATTAAATATAACTCGAGAATATCTCAATAATCATTTAATGATTATTACAGTCAACAACGCGTAAAGTTATATCGCACGTTATTTGTAGATTTCTTAATGTGATAGTGTTTTCTATGATATTCTCGTTTCCTTTCGCGCAGTTCGAGTTTGGAATTTGGATAATAGGATCTCGATCTGTGTGATCATTTGCTTTCCTGCAATCGAATCGCTCACTTGGCTGATCGAGTTCTTGCTCGTTAGCGCGCAATTGCTTCGCAAAAAGAGATCGTCGTTGTCTTTGTTAATTACCATGGAAATTGACGTCTTGATACTAATTCTCTCGATGTGCTCATAATCTATAGAATATAATTCTTATTTTTTAAAAATAATTTTTTAGTAATAATTATAAAGGGTATCTTATATGACTACCGTATAACTTTTTAAATAGCATATTTTGTAGATTAATTAAAATCGAAAATTTTTGTATAAAAATGTTGACGTAAAAAGAATTACTACATTTGATATTAAATCTGAATGTTTGAAGAGTGAAATTTATCCTCATTTTAATTGGAAAATGGAAACTAATTTCTCATTATTATTAAATTTTAGATTTTTATATTAAAAAACATGTAAAATTGTCTTTTTAATAAATGAAAAAATAAGTTGTTTCCATCCCATATTTCTTTTGTAGCGGTTTATTTTCTTTATTTCGCATTGTTTTTGATTTATTAAACTTTTAAATTATGAAACAAAACATTGACTATTTATTAAAAGCATGATTTTACTTCTCTCGGAACATATAAGTAAAGAAGAAAGAAAATAAATAATGTTTATTTTTATAAAATCTATATCTCTTCGATCAGAACGAAAGCAAATATTGTTGTATTAACGAATGTTAAATTTAATGGGTGACAATAACTCATTCATCAAAAATTAATTTGAAGTGTAAGAAATTTTAAATGTTTTTTTTATTTTTTTTTAATAATGTGTCATATATTTCACGATGGTGAACTGATTGGTATACAGCACTCAGTGCTCGTTTTTTTATTTTGTTATACAACTTTTTTGTGGCATACACAAAGTCACCTCGGTGTTATTCGCGTGGTAAAACTTGAACCGATGGCAGCGCAACTTGCTTTGTCTATCGTCGCGTTATTATTCGCGATACGTGATCACTGTCTATGAACAGTTAACAATTATTGATAATCGATTGATTAACTTCTAACGATTAAATATTCGTAAATTCATCGAAGCATAAATTATTTATTGGAATCAGATATTTCGTGATATTAATTTGAAGTAGTGATCAAAGTGATAAGAAATTAATCACTCATAACTCAAAATCTATTACGATCTTTGTCATTTTCGTATTAAAATTCTCAACTCGAATTAATCTCTAAAATACGCTACTAAAGATTTATGCAGTAAATATAGAACATCTTTAATTATTAACATGTTACATGATATACTAGTTAGATGATTTTCGCTTTATACATTATTTAAAGAGTATGCAACTACGTAGACGTGTGTTACACAATCAGTGTACGTGCGATGTTGTAAAGTGCATCGCCATGTACATTTAAACTGGACTGAAGGACGAGTACGCCGCAGAATACGAAGGATGCCAAGGCAAAGGAACCGCAAGATCGGGTATCAGGTAATGTCGTGAAATACGCCGACCGAAGTTTTCTCGTGCCTGCTCTCGCCCGTGCGGGAGATGTCGTCCTTTGTTATCGAGCATTTTACTTCCCCATGTCTGCGTCCTGTTCCTTTTTTTAACGGCTAAAATCTCTCTTGTTCCTTTTTCCGCGCGAAAAAGTATCCCGGGTCGATTATTCTGGAGAGGTTGTACACGAAGGTACGACTTCGTCGAAGGATCAGGAGTTTGGTCCTTTGATCGGTGCGTTAATGGAAGGCTCGCCACGTCCGCGAAATAGCGATACCGGAGAGAGAGGCCTGTAAAATAAAGAAGTGGAAAATTTAGTAGGGAAATTGGAAGAGTATTGTATTATAATAATACGATGGAAAATAGAAACGTCTTTAATCTTGTTTGCAGGATCTTTACAAGTATTTAGGTTAACGTATGCATAATTACTCTTGTTATTTAATTTCCTTCATAACTTTATCAAGAAGCGTCGAAGATACGAAAATAAAGAAGTTTAAAGTGAAGAGGAAGTATGTATGAATAATAACATACCGATTTTAATTAAACTCAATTTTTTAATCTATTTCTACGATCGAATGACAATTGATCTGTGGCTGTTATAAATAATTCGCTCGGCATGTAAATGACGGCTCCTGTCCCGTTTCGGGAGGAAACGAGATAAAATAATAAAAGACCGCTAACATAACAGATATTCGTTCTCGTTTCTAATTTCAACCGAATTTAATTTTTATTCCAATTGATCCGGGCGATCGAAGTTGAGCGTTGCGAATAATTCGTCGAGGATATAAGCGGCTCGAAGGGCGATAGACGGAAAGAAGAGAGGAAGGGGGATAAAATAGCGAAGCTGTGTAAGATAACACCGTGTTGAAGTAACGATCGTGCGCACTGCAAACTTTCCTGAGCGTGTGCCCTCTTCCTCTCTCGTGGCTTCTCCCCATCGTACCACTATCGCCCTTCGCGTTTCTAGCATCCAGGCGTCAAAGGAGCGCAGCCTGGCTAATTCGATAATGCATTTTCGGAGGGTGGTTCGGGTGGCGGAAAAGAGAGAGAGGGGGGAGGGAGAAAGAGAGAGTGAGAAAGAGAGAGTGAGAGAGCGAGAGCTTTGATTCGTCCAGCCTGAGATTACAGAGGAGGAAATCGGAAACCGAATTCCCATGTCGCGTATACCCACCGACAGATTTAGACGAACGATGCGCTTCGGAAATTCGGCTGAATTCGGAAAACGCCGACGTAGGAAACTATCTACTACACGATAGTGACATTTCGGGGGAATTCTCGTAGCAGTTTCGATTATGGCGAAACGCAAATGGAAATGTGGTATGCAAAGAAATTATATAAATATCTCCCATTTTAATTCGCATTAAATAATTTCTATACTACATTTTTAGCACTTTACCATTTTTAAAACTTTAATTAACATTTCAACATTGTACTTAAATAAAATTTTAAATTTTAAATTATTTTGTATTATTACTGACTGTAATGTATAAATTAGCCGCGCAAATGGACGCGAATGAATAATAAATTTGCACATATTTCTTCGAATATTATAAAAAATTAAAAGTAATTTTTGCAGGTTTCATTGCTTTTTACACGATAATGTATTTCAATATGATTACAATAACGTCGCACCAACAATCTTGCCTGTGTTGTGCATCTCATTAAATACTCAGGGTACTTGCGAAGGACGTCGCCACATGTGCGAATCGAGCGCGATGCAAGTTTCATAAAGCGCGCCTCGTGAAATCGTAATTATTACGAACTGCGTTAATTCGCTACGCCGTAAACGTGGGAAATTACGCGGAGAGTGCAGGATCGCGAGGATTTGTAGTCAGGTCACAGAATTCCACAACTAAAATTGTCGTTGCACAAAGGAAATAATAAAAATATAGAGAGAGAGGCTTATACAAATTTTTCCCATACATTTTCCTTATCTTTCATTAATTTTACGATATATATTTTACTTTTCAGCCAATCGAATCTCTTTTTATCGAAATGTCCAAGCACAATTAGAATCATTGCAAAAAGTTTCAGGTATCAAGTTTCAAAGAGTACGTTCTTAATGATTCCATTATCTTCTGACTTCAACGATACGTTATTAGAATCGAATTTGTCGAGTGGTTATCTCAAATTTTGAACCTCCATTACGATGAGTACGAAACACTCGTCTCGCTTTTTATTCAGATACTCTATCACATGTCCAAAACTCGTGGAAATCGGAGAGAACGATCCTCGAGTCGTTCCTTGCGAGTCTAATCCGTCTCCGCGCGTCTCGGATTCACCGCCGCGGAATATGTAGCCACGCTAGTTAAACCCGATAGTAGCGCGGCCAAAGCTTTGAAACGAGAGATTTTGCGCGTTTATTTGTCATCGATATCCTGGACACTCCATTCCGTGTGCTACCTCTCCTCCGCCCTCGCCTAATGCGGCGTCGGATCCGATAAATCTCCTCTCGTCCGCGATATTGCGCCGGCCGATCCGGAAAAAAGCGCGAATTACACGCGCCAGACGTTCCGTGCTCCCTGCACGAAGACCGATTTTTTTTTTTGCGCGACAATCGTCGGATCTGTAAACGTTATCTTCCGATTTATCCGGGAAAAAGCGCGGCAGTCGTACAATGCCAGCGGTATCCGATTTGGTTTTTATTTATGGCTTTTTTGCAGTTAAACTGCGGTTGACGTGGATAGAGAATAATCTGTTGTATAAAAAATTATTTTAGAATCGAAATATATATTGAAATTGAGAGGTGTGTCACACGAAACTACGTGATAATACACGAAAGTTTTTTTCACTGAGAAAACTTGACGCGTCAGTGTATCTATTAACTTATAAATAGTATATATTAATAGAATATCAATGTAACTATCATATGATCAGTACACTGAAAAAAAAGTCTGGTTATAACTACCAAATGTATAGTGAAATTGTATCAATTAAATATTTTGTCAATATAACCAAAAATAATTTTATTTTACTAAATGTTTAGTATTATCAAATCTGGTATAAGTTACTAAATATTTAGAAAAATAAAATTATTTTTGGTTACATTGACAAAATATTTAATTGATACTATTTCAGTATACATTTGTAGTATAACCAGTCTTTTTTTTCAATGTACTATAATTATAAATCCTTCATTTTTCTCTTCTTTTAACTGTGCGTTATTGCTATAACATTTTTCATCTCAATTGTATGCCGACATTTTTATGGGACATTTTACTCGATATTAAATGCAATTTTAACATTTTACGGATTAACAAACATTAACAGCGAGCGAAAGCACTTGGCGCGCGCGACTGCAGGTTCGATAAAGCACACAACGCGACGGCGGTCCGCATCCCTTCCAGAAATTATCTCCATTACGATCCCCGCGACGCGCCGTTTCGCCGGGGTGTGTTTTCTCAGCATATACGCGCGACCGCTCCGTTAAGAGGCCGAGGCAGCGGCAGCGACGATAATTTCCAACGGGAATATTTTCCGAGGGATGAAACCGCCCCTAACGCCACACGTGAGAGGGTGCCGAGAGTCTTTGCGCGTCCCGCTCCCCCGGCGGCGAACCCGGCGCTCTCCCCCTCCCCCTTCCCTCCCCCTCTCTTACATTTTCCATTATGTCCCGCAAGATTTCCCGCGTTCTCGAGAATCCACCCCCGCCGCGCGTGTAAATTGGCGGCTTTCGTCGCGACAAGGTCGACGAGGTTGGCGAAGGGCCGGACGGGAGAAGGGAATTCGGTTTTAACCGCCCACCGTCTCTTCCAACAGGTTTAATGGCGCGCCTATGAGGAGGGCGTTAAATTTTGTCACCGAGTACAAAGGGCCAAAGGGTGAGAGCGTATCGTTTAGCACTCACCCGAGTGGGTGCCCCTGAAATTTCGTCCGTCACCTTTCTCATCCTCGTCTCTCTTCCAAGGTTTCTCACTTTAGGCGCTAACGACGTTACTGGATAATTACGATTTTGCAAAAGGTGCTTCGTGAAATTCACGAGTCACTTCGCGGCAAGACTGGGGTTGCTGGAAATTATCGGAAATATCTGTGACTCGATCGCGGTAATAACGATCAATGCAGAACTATTATCGTTAGAATAAAATAAATTTTTTATGACTCAAACAGAATTATCCGCAATTTTTCAAAATTTATTCGAAAGGGTTAACGGTCCTCTGATCTTGCATATCTCTCAGGTGATCTACCGTCTCGCATCAACAATGCGCCATATCGACGTGGTAACGCGAATCCGTTCGTCATTACGAACGTAATTCGAGCGAGGGGGAGTACCGAATATATACCGACCTGTTATCTTGCGAGCCATGATTACTATAACGTTATCATTCGTAGCCAGCCGAAACAGGTCTGGCATTGTATACGTTGCCGCGCACAATTTCGCCCTGCTGTAATTAGTGCGCGGCCGCGAGATTGAATGTTCCTCGCGGCATGAAATTCGCGCAAACCGACTTTGATTAGAGTTTATTACCAGCGTGTTTTTACCGCGTCCGTCGTTGTCAATTATCGCGTAATATAAAACGGATGGCGGCGCACGTGCGGAGCTCTCGTACACAACGAGTTACCCCCGTCGGCGGAGCCGAGCAAAATGTTTAATCATTTCCGCGGATTGCCCGGAAACAACCAGGAAATGGAGCGCTCACATCGTCGATTCGACGCGACTTCTAATGAAATTACGTATATATGTCAATGGCACACACGCGTCGCGCTCCGTCGCTTCGTTCGTCAGTTCGCAACTCGAAAATTGTCATTTTTTCCTGAAATAGATGGACGCAAAATTCTCCCCGTTATAAAATAAAACCGTAAATAAAAACACTAGCATGAATAAATAACGGAATATGCGAAACAGGACGGCTGACCAATTTTAACTTTTCTCTTTTTGGGAAAAACTCAATTAGATAGACCATTTTTGCGTTCATTTAGTTACTTTTAATTACATACAGTATTCGCAAATGAATATTCTATTAAAAATAAAATGCGCTTGAAACATCGCGTAAAGAATAAAATTCGATTCCCTCCATCTTCGGCGATTAACTCGCAAATAGTCGCTTGATTTTCATTCGCTTGAAAAACTACCGATATTTCGTATTTGATACTGACGAGTCGCAGCTCGTATTCTCGGCTTCGACGTGGAATCGAAGTTCCGCTTTTAAGGTCGGCGTAATCCCGGAAGCTCCCGGAGTCGGCGTAAATATTTGCCATTCAAAACAGTGGGTGGACTTCGTTTAAATATCGATGACAGCGAGTACCAACGGGGTTCGCCATGCCGGTCCCGTGAAATATTGACCGATTTTTGCGTATTCGCTGTCGGAATGCGCGGGGAAAATGGTCGGGAAAATGTCGAGAACGCGCAATCGAAAACGCGCGCGACGTTCGTTCGCTCCGAAAATCCGATACAGACCGAGCTCGTTCGTTTAAATAATCTCTACATTGTATTTATCGACGTCGCTTTTTATCGGTCGCGACCGACGCTATGCGGCTTTTAAAAAATCGAGAATTTTTCCCGATTACAATCGCAAATGCGTGCAAAGAGGTCAGAGCTCTCGGTATGCTTGAAAAATTTATGTCTTGCGGAAATCGATCTCGCGATATTTTATGATTGTCCCTGACCACAAGAAATTGATCAAACTTGTAAAGATGTCAACGTTAAAAAATTATTTGACAAATTATTCCATTGATAATAAAAATATATCACATGTAATAAGTACATTTATTTAAAAAGTGGATCTGTGCTATTCAAAATAAAATTAATTTCACTAAAGAAACGAGAAACGTTATGTCGTAGATTAATTATCTATACTTTCCATTTTGTTTAAGGACAGTTTTCTCAAAGTTTCGATTACAATTTCAATTTAATTAGAAATAATTTTAATACAGTTATAGAAACGCTTGTTTTTATAACTTTAACGCACACAATCCTCGGTCTGAGTAATATAAACTCCAATTACGTTAACTAGCATGGCAGAATTGTCGGAATACTATAATATAATTTGAAGTTCACTTTCGTACTTTTGCTAAGTTTACGGTAGTCGAGAAGCTCCTGTCGGAAGGGATAAAATCTCATCAAGAAATTTTAGACGGGTCGAAGCCTAAGCGCTTTCTCTCGTCATAAAAGAGCCATTAACAAATCCGCATAAGCCGTGGCGTATCCGACGCACCCCTTTTTAGCGAACAAAGAATAGCGGGCACAAATCGCATTTCGCGATCACAGAACGCACAATGGGAGATCGCGAAGTTCTCGCATTTTCACGCTAAATTTGTCCTGCGCGACAATGAGAGTCGCCTAAACGGTCGCCTTTCTGTCCGTAGAATTCGGCCATTAGACACCATTGACGGATTAACCCCCTCCCCCGCCCCCGCCCGCCTGGAGGCCACCTCTGTCTGTCATCCGGAGTCGCCTTAAGTCCTGCCCGAGGGTCGTGCGACGATTTTTTGAATATATATTCACGCGCAAAACGGCGACCGTTTAAGGACACTATTGTTCGCTCGGTGAGAAATATGACGGCTGCTCTCCCATTCTGTCGTCTTACTCCCGGATATTCGGCATTTTCTCTTTCACTTGAATGTCTCGAACCCCTCGATCATTCCTCGTACGCAGCGCGTTAATAGCTACCCTCTCACTCGCTCCTTTCGTCCATTCACGAATGCAGCAATATGGTCAGTTTGCTACAGGGAACAAGTAACTTTTTAATGAGGGGATTTCTATGATGTAACAAAGCGTAAAAATATTACGAAAATTGATAATGAAAATTATTACAATTTATTCTGCTACTTAATTCTGCGTAGCCTTATTCTAAATTATTTAAATTCATAGGAAAAGAACGAATACTTGTTAAACGCCATTGATAAATAAACTGGGGGAACGAATTTATTAGGTTGGTGCAAATGAAATGGCCGTTTTTTAATTTAAATTTTAGACAAATTTAAAACTTGTTTTACTAATCAAAATAATATCTATCTACTGTTACAAGTGCATCAATGCCGTTCTTAAAAAAATTAAAATGACGTCATCAATGACGGAGGATGCATGCCCACAAGGTAAACTATCGAGGTTTGTGTCTTCAGACTGAAACTTTTCAAACCAATGCCTTGTTGTTCTTTCACTTACAGTACCTTTACCAAATGCAGTATTAATGTTACGCATGCCTCGGCTACAGTATGACCAAGTCGTAATAAATTATACGAATTTCTTTATTTTCCATCATGGCGTTAATGCAAACTTCTATGACTAACAGTACAATATATAAATAAGATTATGCACTAAATCACGTGTGGATCACGTACTTTTCACACAGTATACATACACCCTCCTCTGTATGAAAGAAAAGTGATCTATAGGGGTGGAAAATTCAATATGCTGAATACGGCCATTTCATTTGCACCGACCTAATAGTAAATGTAGATTCATTTCCAGAAAGGAAGATTATTCTCGTCGCACTTCTCTCTGCCTTATTACATTTGACATCAGTCGTTATGTGTTTAAAATAACACGCTGTAAATGCGCGGGAGAAAATTGCGACGGCACGCAAATGGGAATCGGTCGTGGAAATCGGTCGCTTAACTTGCCGGGATTGAATGTAAATCGTTACTTTGGCACTCGGCGTTGAGGTGAGGAAATTCGTGTTTCCGGTCTATGTGCAATTCTTCCCCTCCTCTTTTCAGAACACGTGCATTACCAACCGCAATAATGCCGCTCGGAGAAATGTAAGAGGGCGAAATAAAGCGACCGACCAACCTCGCCGTCGCGTCGCGTCGCGTCGCCTTTCCGCGGCGAAAAATGCGTCACATGCCTGGCAATATGGAAAATAAGAGCGAGTCGGCGGGA
The DNA here is from genome assembly GCA_003595255.1 of Solenopsis fugax. Classification (NCBI taxonomy): domain Eukaryota; kingdom Metazoa; phylum Arthropoda; class Insecta; order Hymenoptera; family Formicidae; genus Solenopsis; species Solenopsis fugax. Next base: position 21,853 of record QKQZ01000175.1, on the reverse strand, counting down.
TTGAAGTATGGCTGCGAAAGAAACGGTGGTACTGTCAGAAGGGGAGAAAGGATTGCGATATGAGAAGTAAGAACGTTCAATCTGCAGAGGGCGAGAGTCGAAGGTGGATGAATAATGAAAAGACGCAGAGCGTAGTAAGAATGCATATATATATTTATTTCGAATCCAGATCGTATAATAAAATCATTTTGCGTGTAAGGAACGAAGAAATGTTCTTTGTTTACGTTGCATATAGACGCCTTTTTCCACTCTCGAGGTGCGAGAATTATAGCGACAGTAAAAATTTTCCTCACTTGGCACTTCAAAACCGCCTGCAACTCACACGTACGGTACTCGCAAACCTCTAATCCTAAAAACGTTGTGCGAGCGTGCGCGTACGAGAAAAGTGCTTTATGATCATCCGCGTACGTTTCCGCCTTGCATTGTGAGTAGAGCAAGCGAGCGATAAAAAATTCGGCCGCGTTATTCGGAGATTAAGTTGGCGCATTATACGAGCGCGCGCCATATACTTCTATTCGCCCGCGCGAACGGCATTAAATCTGTGCCGTAGGGCGGGGAAGAGACAGGCGGGGAGCTGCGCCTTGCCTATTAATGCGGAACAGAAATCTAAACGGATGTGTCTGGAAAAAAGAACGAGTGTTGCGAAGTGCCATAGATGCGGGACGGAGAGAGATAGAGAGAAAGGACGAATAAAGTTACGCGACGCGAGAGCATTGCAGTAATCCCGTTAAAGTTGGAAGGGTGCTATTGTGATTACCGATTCAGAACCAATTTGCAGCTGGATCGGCCCCGGCGTCCTTTTGCGCGCGCGTTTTCTCTCATTGCATTAGGCATCGGCGCGATTTATTCGACGAAAAACTGCACGCGTGAAACGCGTTTCTATCGGGTGAGTGCTTCGAACTTTCGAAGCACGGAATATTCAATTAACACGCGAAACAAAATAATTTCGCTGTTTTGAGACATTGGCGATTACTGTTTGCGGCCTATAATTTAATAAATAGAAAATGTAATTTGACTTACAATACATTAGAAAGAGATTCACGTGACACGATTTCAGAGTCTTTCGGAGTCGAAATTTTATGTCTACTTTCGATCTCAATTAGACCTTTTAAGCTTCTACCTTGAGCCTCAAAATGATGAATTATCGGAAAATTTCCCACTTTGAGATTAAAAAGAGATTTTCTTAAAACCTCTTCAAACTCCATAGACGCTCTATTGTAATCAATAGGTTATCAAAAGCGATCTATTTGATTGTTTAAAAGCGTAAAAGGTCTAAGGTAAAGGTAATTAAGGTCGAAAGTGGAAGTAAAAATTTCAACTCGGGTTGGTTCTTAAACGCAAGGATACCGGAGAATGCCAGTCGGTTTGTAAAATGACCGCTTAACTCCGCAGAAATTAGAATTCATCGCACCGGTCCGAATTAAAGTCGCGAAACTTTTTAATTTCGTAATATGCAAATTAGTCTCCGCGACGCCGCGTAATTAATTCCAGGCGCGCGTTACACACGTGTAACGCGCGTCGGCCCGGCGCCGGTTTTTCCTCCCGCGAAAAAAGTCGTTCGCTGATGAAATTTTTACGCCGCTGACCACCGCCGGGGATAAAAACCCCGAACCCGCGAGAGTTCTCGTTCCTTCCTGTTCCGCCATTTCCGAAAGGATTTTCTCAGGATGCACGCAAAGTATCATGACTATGCTACACATACCATAAACCTGGATTGTGTCCGAGTTTTATTTTTTTTATTTTTTTTTTAACGTGCAGCTGTAACGTTGCGATACACGGCCACATTTGTTCGGACACAGAATATGAAAATTTCTTTCATGCTGCAAATTTATCAAATATTATAATTTTTTAAGGAAAAATTGATTGGAAGTAAATCTTGATTTGTACCATAAAATAAACTTCTCCAATATCTTATGTGTCTAGAAAATTAATTTCGTGAATGTGTATAAGATTGTCTTGTTTATTTAATACTATTCCGCTACAATTCCGCTTCGTTTTTTACACACTTTTTTATTTGTGAAAATAGATAGAGATGAAATCTCTATCAACTAGAATCAACATTGTATTGCAATTTTATTAAATACTTATTTTTATTTGATTTTATTAACAGGTTAGTAAATCTTCAGTTCGAACACAAGTTTTTGCTTTTGATGGAAATGTATCACTGGCAAGAGTTTTCACTTCAAATCGAGTTTTCCATAAAAGATTATATAATATTTAATGAATTTGTATCATAAAATAAACTTCCAACATTCTGTGTTCAGACACTCAGACACTCAATATTAATTTATAATATTAAATATCTTTAATGTATAATCAATTTTATAATTTCAAAGAAACTTGTTTCATAATAGAGATAACTAATATTAGAGAGAGAGAGAGAGAGAGAGAGAACGCTATTTCAATTCAGTTCGAAAAGCTTCTTCCTTCCTTTAGTTACCAAAATTATCGCCACTCGTTCTCACCTTCATCAAAATAATATTTTACGTTTCTGTATCAGCTCATTCCCTAGCATTGATTAGTCCTTTTCGAGGACCTGCAGAACCTCGTATGAAGTAGGTATATAGGATGCATACACTTCGATGAATATTATCGATCAACTTGAGTGACACGACGACGGTCACGCGGGGAAACGTTCCGAAAATGCTTTTAGGAAGTTCAGTGTTGTCGTTTGCAGGACGCGATAACAACTTTGACGTTGTCCTTGCACGGCGAGTATAACAGGTATACTAAATTGAAGACCCTGTTTATTCATGAAGAAACATTAGGGAGACCCATCTAAATGCACGGTGAGCGAGGGGCGGCGAATGCGAATGTGTACGAAAGCTGTCGGAACAATCGAAAATATTTCCCTTCTGATACTCGACTCTGTCTCTTTGTCTCTCTATTCGGTTTTGCCCCCCCCTTCCTTTCCCCTTAGATATCCCCTCAAACAACCAGCCAATCGCTCCAACGACTAGCGGAGAGAGACAAGACGCATTAGTTTTGAAAGCGTCAGCGCGAGCTGTTTCACCAGCATTACGTATGGAGTGCGTAGATAATGTAGACGAAAGCTTACGGGTGGCAGGAGAGAGGATGAGGAGAGATAGGGCTTTTCCGTCGTAATACGATCGGCAAGGGCAGCCTGGTCGTCGGGAGGTGGCGGAAGGGTCGCCTGGCTGGCTGGTAACATCTTGCGCTGATGTCCCGATACACCATAAATTATTATATTCATATTATATCCCGTCCAACTCGTGCCACCCCTGTCGCGATTCCGTCCCGGGCGAGGGTTGCATCGCGCTGCGCCGCATCGCGCCGGCGTGTTTCGTTTTTGCGACAGGATTTATCTCCTGCGGCTCGCACTCGATGGAACTGATCGCGACTACGTGACTACGACTCGCCATCGCCATTATGTGCATTCGCATGGCGACGAGACTGGCGTACGAAATGTTGTCTTTTTGCTCGATGCGCTCATATACGGTTGATACTCCGTTTGTAATGGGATAATTAGCGAATATCAATTGATCCTGCTTAAATAGACGCATTAGATTTTTTGGTATCGACGCAATTTATTGTTCAAGTAGTTCGAGAACCAGTTCTATCAATCTTTAGAGCAGGGAATGGAAATATGATTCGTTTGTTTCATAACATTTATTTTTGATTGCTTATTAGCAGATGATGAAGATGTGACTGCTAGTAATTCACGGTTTACTGAAATGTACAGATACTTTACTATTTAGAATACTAAAATAGCCATACACTGAGAGAAATGTTTTGTAAAGTCAACCAAAGTTTGGTTGATTAAGTGATCAAATGAATTTTATAGTGATAGTTACTAAATATATAATTGTTTTGACCAAATAATTTGTAGTCTTAACCAAATAATTATTTTCATACAATAAATTACAAAAAGTTTTTGATTTTTTTGATTTTTAAATGTAACAAAGTTTTTGGTACCAGTAACTATAAAATTCATTTGATCATTATACTACCAAACGATCTCTCTCAATGTAGTGATGTGAAGTTACATTCAATTTTATCATACAAATTTCCAATTCAAAATCAATGATTGTCATTAACAAAGATTCTGTTCTCTTTCTTCATTTTTTATCACTTAATACTGTTGCATTCGCGTCTTCCGCATACGGAACTCGCGGCACCATGGCAAGGATGATTCCTCGATATCGCGTGTGTCAGGTCCGGGATTCTTGGCTTCCTCCGTTCGCTCGTCTCCCCCTTCTCCCCGTATACTTTTACACCGTCGTCGTCGTCCTCGGTGCTTCCTTCAGGATTCTCGGCGCTCTCGCGACCCTCATCATCGTGACATCAATGCTCCAAGCATCGCTTTTCTACGTGTACACTGTACGTATACTCAGCACGGCTACCCAACTTCGATATTATGAACGTGAATGTCCGCCTCAGGCTCTGTCTCTCTGCAGTATTGGATGCAGCTAATATTTTGATCCGAGATACGTGCTCGCGATGCTCAAAGACGTACCTCGCGGACGAGGATTACCACCACGGAAACAGAATTAAAAGGCTCGCTCCGATTCCGAGCAACAGAAAACGCGAAGCGAGAGGCATTAGTGTCATAAGGTCCGCATTCACATCGCCCGTTCAACGCTGAATGTGGTTTTCATCTTGCTTACCCTACATTTTGCAATGAAAGCAGTGATCTCCGGTGTGCTGAGCGAACTCGGAATCTAGTGGTCGCATCCCGAATTGAATGCGAAGTTGTATAAAGAGAATTACATCCTATTCGCGGGAATTATCAAGATATATAATCTATATTGGAAAATTTTATGTCTGTTTAATGATTACATAATATAACAAAAGTTAATTTTTATTTAAAAACTATTGCAATTAAACATTTTTTCAAATACTTTTCCCTTTCGATGAGATTTTTAATTCTTAAATGCACGCATAACGTAGTCGTCGATAGCGTCGATTCGCGTTGTATCCGATAACCATTTACATTGTCGATCGCCTTATCGAGCGCTCGTGATGAAACGAACGTGCAATTCGTACGAGGAACCAACCCCTTACGAGTCGTTCATCGGGCTCGTTTCTCGCCTCGCACCGATAAATTCGACTTCGCGAGTGCGCTACCGCGAAGCTCCGCGAAATTCACTGGCGATCGATCAACGTCGAATGGAAAATGGGCTCGCGTGCCTAGCGACGAAGTTAATAGTGCTTCCCGCCGACGAAGAAATCGCCGAAAAACAAGCTCGGGACGCGGGGACGGCAGAGGAGCAGCAACGGCTCGCCGCTCTCCTCGCCGGCAACTCCAGCCGGGCGAAAACGCGAAAACACTCATTAACGTCTTTCGCGCAGTATTTACCGTGCTCGAGTACCGTGCGGGCGGTTCCCTGAAAAGCTACAAACACCTACCAGCCTGCAGTCTTACGTGCAAAACGCCGCTGCGCCTTCGACGAGTTCTTCGTCGGCACAATTTACTGCAACGTGACTATCCACGCGAAAGAAATGCTGAGAATGTATTCCGGCGAATCCAGAGCGATAAAGTTATATTCAGAAAGCTCTTTGATCTGCATGAAATATCATGTTCGAGAATATAACGTCCGATATTTTACCCGAGTTTCACAGCAATATTGGTTCGTTTAGATATAACTGCTAATTATATCTATGGAAATTATTCATCAGAAGTAATAGATAGCCGGCCGATGCTTGAGATACGCTCTTCTCGAGAATTGTTTGCAATTATTTATTTGCTTTATCTTGGGATACATGTATTATTCGAAGTCTCAAAGATCAGAGTGCTTGTGGCATTATTCAAGTTGTTGCCCTTTGACTTTTCGGGATGCCATCGAGCTCCGAACGAAATTTCACGTCTGATTAAATTTTCATTAAAGAAACATTATGGAATGAATTAAAGATTGCGTAGATAAAAGGACTGAATTTATTCTGCATATCAGTCCCAGTGCCTCATCGTTTCTCATTCTCGAAAATCTTCGTTTGAAACATCAACAATAACAAGTAGATGCTTTCATACGCAACTCCACGTCATCCTCCTCGCCGGAAAGTTTGCCGGCTCAAATAGACACAACCAACAGAGGGAAAATACCGTGGCGGAGCGTAGAAAGGGGTTCAGAAAATTAGGCGGTCTCTGCAGGGGGAACGACTCATCCCGAATAACGCCGACGCGTTCTCAAAGGAGGCACTAGTAATAAGGTACCGCGGGTACGAGAGACATGTCTGATAATCCTCTCCCCGGCTAGGAGACTGTCGCATAATCTTTCGCCCTCGCCCTCCCTCACCCCTTTCTCTCTCTCCGCAGGAAGTCGTTCTGTTTACCATTCTGAGGACGTCTTTAATATATAACGGGCAATTTTCCCACGCTCGCTACCCCGTAAACTTCCTCAAGAAATTGGATGTTCCGGAGTTGAGGAAAGGAAGCGCAGTGCTAAAGGCGGAAAAAGCGAGATGGTGTAAGAAAGAAAAGACGGGAAAGAGAGAGGTATTTTTTTTTTTTGTGGAAAACAGGAATTGCGATTCAGCCGTCTGGACTTCATAATCCCCGCATAGTCCGCGTTTCTCCGTCGATTTCGTATACACACGTATTCTCGGGAAAGGGCGATGATCCCGAGGGTGCGCGCGGAGGGGCGGCTGAAAGTCGTTTTAATATCTGACCTCGTTGCAACCAGCGTCGACCGACCGAAACTTTGCGGCCCTCCTCCCCCCTTAGTCCCCTGTTTACCACCGAACGAACCACCGTCTCTCCCGCCTTCGTTCTCGCCGTGTTCTGCGGTAAATGCGCTAGGAAAATGCATGGCGCGTCGTTAGCCTCCGTCGAGCCGGCGAGTCAGGTTCGTCGGTTAAGTCGCTGGCAACTTTCGTCTCCTTGTTGTCCCAATTTGCCGCGGCAGCTCCTACGGGGAATTATAAGCTGCTCTCGCTGTCATTTTTGCAGAATATGGCGGAACCGCTCGAAAAGTTATATTAACATTCGAAAGTTTGCTTAACCAATTCAGAACGGATCATTCGATCCTTCATAGATCCTGGATGCACTCAGGTGCATCTGAGGCGAAAAATCTGTCATATTCCTGAATGGCAGTTTGATAATGACGATCTCTTTAATCTTCAATTCATACCTGAGTAATATTTAAATAGATGAAGCGTTTAAAGGACAGATATTTATCACATCTTTTTTTTTACAATAAAAGAATTCGTTGCACTATCAATATTGACATGTTAAATAATATAATATTATCATCAAGTTTGATTAACGTGTAGCAATATCCTGATTTGTCACAATTATTTATTTTCTCTTAAAAGTAGGATATTTTGATTTATGTTCTTTAAACCAAGATTTATGCTTTGGCGGGAAGCTGTAGCAGTCATTCTGCTTAAGTATTGTTTAATACACGTCGTTATGGCATTCATCTTGCTTATACTTTGGCGTTGAAAATCGCTACAGGGGATGCACAGAACGTTAGTTTATACGGGACAGAAACAGGCAGTGGTACGAGGGGGGTTAATACTCTGGAACGCAGGTGTGCGTGAAACATACCGCCTGCGTTTAATTTCTCTGCGTAATACCGCGGTAAAGTAGCTGGACTGTAACGGATTATTATACACGAGTCGTAAGCTGTTGAGAATCCCTCATACGCAAATATAATAATAATAATCTGAGAATATAACGTGGATAAACGCAACGTATAATTAAAGCGAATTTGATTGAAGCTGCGGATGAACTATCGCCACGGAACTCTAAGCTCCTTTGCCTAAGCTTTTTGTACACGAACCTGCGATAAAATTAATCTAATTGTTAATAATTTTATGAGACGAGTTAATTATCATCCCTGTAAGCATTTTCCACGAGGAAATGCCGATCCGTGGAAAATAACGCAGCGTTACACTTGACTAACCGTCATTCCCATTCACTCTGGAACGCCACGAATTTGTCTTTTTTATTTGTCTATTTTATTTTTCTATTACTTCTCATCATCGACGTACTTCGACACGTCTCGCGAGTAAATTTCGGCGTACTTTCATGGCGTTTCGCGCAAGAGAGGAGGGGGATTTCATCTACGCAGACAATGCAGGCTGCATCGCCGTCGGTTGAGGACTTCGTTGACATAGTTCGCATGCCAGCCGCACTTGGGCCGTCGATCCTCCGCCTTTCTTGCAGATACCTGCGTCTCTAAGCAGGCTGACGTGCCACAGCCTCATTAGGGACTCTTAGGAACGCGCTCTCGCGCGCGAGAGACAAACGTCAGCCCCGGTCTCCTCTCTCTCTCTCTCTCTCTCTCTCTCTCTCTCTCTCTCTCTCTCTCTCTCTCTCTCTCGTCGGAAATATCGGGAGGCGCGCTCTCGGGATTTAGCACGCAGCTGTTCGTACCATCGACGAGCCCCGAGGATTATCGCGGATAATCTCACTCCCGCCGTCTCTGCCCTGGGACTCCCTGCTGGACCTGGGGAAATATATAATGATGTAAATACGAGCGTCGCGTGCCGGCGATCAGCCCCTTTCTCGGAACTTTCGTATCGAGCGACTTACAACACGATTCTGACAAGTATAATGATTAGTCAAGTATAACGCTGCGTTATTTTCCACGGATCGGCATTTCCTCACAGAAAATGCTTACAGGAATAATAATTAACTTGTCTCAAAATTATTAACAATTAGATTAATTTTATCGCAGGCTCGTGTGCAAAAAGCTTAGGCAAAGGAGCTTAGAGTTTCATCATATTGTAAAATGAAAAAGAGAATGGGTTATTTCGTGTCTGAATTTTAATACATAGATTTTTTGGCATTAACTCTTTCAGGTCTGAATTTTTTAAGAAATGAGACATACATTGTCTAGTTATTTTTAAAGATCTGAGTGATTACTGAATGTAAAAATAAAATTATGAATCAAAACATGACAATTTTAAATGAATCTAATATAGAAAATCCAAAAAATAAAGTATTAAATTGTAATTAAATAATGTTTATTACGGACGTAATTAGGCGTATTTTGTTGTTTATTTGACGTAAATGTAAAGAAATTGTTTATTATGGATGTTTTTCTCACATCTCAATCATAACATTTCTCCGTCAATAGTTATTTTTCTAATCGTTAAAATGAAAAGCTTGAAAATACGCGTATTTATAATATAAATAACAGAAAAATTTATACTATCAGTTATACGTGAGTAATCGTCAAAAATAATACTGTGCATCATATCGAATCTTTCATGGTAATCCAAGAACTTCCACTCTTATTACGTAAATAATTTTTTAAATCTTATAATTGCATTTATCACAACATTGAGTTAAAATTTAGATAATTTTCTTTACAAAAAACAAGTCCTCTAATTGAACTGAATAATATTGATCAAAGATATGATTTTTTAAAGATATTGGAACATATATGTTCCATTATAGATTTGAAAGAGTTAAATTATGATTACATATATAACATTGTTAAATTATATACATTAAATAAAAAAAAACATCATTTATAATTTATATAACATTTTTTAACTTACATGTTTTTTCAAGAATCGTACGTGATAGCTCTGCTCAAAAATCATTGGTATATTGATTATTATTTCGAGATCTCGCACAGTGATTCCGCACACCGTCCTGAATAGAGAAACGCTGTTCGATTTTATCGCCGTTATTTGCCTCGCCTCTCTGAGGTATAACGGATCAATAATAAATATAGAGCAATCTTTCTAATGTACCGCCGCGGGAGCTCTCTCGCGATCTCGAAGATCGCTGTTTGCGATGTACAGCGAAGTGTTCGTACTCTCGTAAATTCTATTCAATCGCGCCGATGCGGGACGAAGAAGGATGCGGCCCGTTTTGTTTTCGCGACGCTTGGGGGTGGAGTAAAAGCATGTGGAGGGATCGATTTGTAGCGTTACGCCGAGCTGTCGATGGTCAATTCGGGCGTGGATAAATAAACATCTCGAAGAAGGGACGAGAGCAAGCTTGCTGCCACCGAAACATTCTATTCTTCGAATGGTTTTTCTGAAGGGTGGGCGATTTATCATTCATTGAAAGCTTTAAACTTTTCATTCTACACAGAAAAAAAATTAGTATCAAATCGACAATTCATTGTTTCATGTATAAGCAAGGATATGAAATCTCCTTGGAAGTATTTATAATCTCAAAGAGACATAATTTGCTAACATAAAGAAATTTTGTTTCTTCATGTAAGCAAATTATATTTGATCAAGATTATCAAATTCTTCCAAGAAGATTTTATATTCTTGCTTATATATGAAACAATGAATTGTTGATTTGATAGTCATTTTTTTCTGTATATATATACATGAAAAGTTTAGTGTTTTTATTTAACATAATAGAGAATTGTTAATTAGAGGACTTCCTGGAGAAGGATATAGAATTTACAAAAACAAATGCAAACAATCTATTGTAGAATGTAGTAGAATTGTTAATGTTGATAATCTGATTAATGCATATTTGATTCAGTTAACAGTTTAATATTTGTGTCTATGCGAGAAACAACCATTTGTTTTCATGAAATGCCGTTTACGTCGCAAGGGAGTACTTCGTTGGGCAAAAACTCGATTAGAAGTTCGAAGTTTGTCGAGACAACGAGTTCAGCGATCGAAAGCAATTCCCTTTAAATCCTTCGCAAAGCAAATCGCGCGTCTAATGGATTCTACGTTAATCGTCTTTACCATGTCGTTAACTTGACGCGACGCGCGCCGCCCGGGGCGACACAACGATCATGCCCAGTAAAAGGTGGAATCGACTTTAGGCTCATTAGCAACGCACAACCCCGAGTCAATTACCTTCTTTGTTATCTTATCTGCCAGATCCTCGGCTAGAGAAATTGAAAGCTACGTTAAATCGGATTATTATTTACACAGTAATTACTATTTATAACAGAATGGTAGTTTATATTTCATTTTTCCAAAAACAAGATATTTCATTTTCCTTTTAATTTTCTGCTATGTTTAGATATTGTTTATACAGAGTTTATAATCCTAAATAAATTGATAAACAACTAAATTAATATAAAAATTATTAGACATCCTACTTCACAGTTTCAAGAATTTTTTTATCCTTTAATGATTACGACTGAGCCATACTTTGAGATTTTAAAATTTATGTGAGTTACGTAGTTTATCAACTTGTCAAGTATAACAATAATGACAACTTTACTCAACTTTAATCAAAACAACAAAATTAATAATGGGCAACTAAGAGTCGAGGCACGGGAATTATGTACTCAAATTAGGGCATAAAGCGTAAAGAGTAGTTATTATTATATTTGACAAATTGATAAACTAACATAACTTATGTAAACTTTAAAATCTTAAAAGTACGCCTCAGTCGCAATGTTTAAATGATGAAAAATTTCTTGAAAATATGAAGCGTGTCTGATAATCCAATTTGAATGCATAATCATTTTTATATTTTTGAGAGATTGTGAAGATTGCAGCAGCACGCAGGCCTTTTGATCGCACCCTCGCTTTTTACGGTTACCAATAATCGATTTAACACGTGTCCCGCTGATACTTCGCGGCGGACCGCCACCGCACCGTACGGAACGCAAGAACACCCGTCGATAAATTCACGCGGCACGGCCTCGCCCCCCTCGATAAATTATCCCGAGGGATGACAGAGACATTATAATCCGAGGGTCTAATAAAAAGGTCCGGGATTCTCTGCCGCCGCTCCGTGTCGTTACTTAGCAATAATTCGCGTCCGCAAGAGAGGCTCGTAGGAGCGAGCGGGGATCCGCGGCGGGAATGGCGGGGAAACGTTGGAAAAATGGAGGGATGAAAGGACGAGGCGCAAGGAGAAACGACGCAGAGAAGCGACACCCTCCAGCACGCGTGTCGCGCGTATCGTCGGGAGGAGTCGCGCGTATCCTGCAGATGCCGACCAGAAGAATTCGGACAAAGCTGCGGGAATCGTCACAATGAACGCGAGCGCGCCTCGACTCGGCCCACTCGGTTCCCTTCCAGATGATTTATCGGATGCTATTTGTGTGTAATACCGCGAACACAATCGCCATCGGGACACGTCGATGATGTCCCGGAACAGAGAACGATCCGGGCGATTTTCATGAATTATGTCGAGCCGTCGAATGTCCGTTCGAAAGTGACCGCGAAGAACGGGAGAGTCGATAAGATCGATCGTGTCGCTTATGTGCCAGCAACACCAGGGAATCCTTGGCAGACCCCATTTTTCGCCAAAGACCCGAGTTACGGAAGATGTAAATCGATTTTGGGACGATAATACTGTTACAAGATCGATCGAGGTTCGTACGAAATTGAAAGAGTCGAGGGTCCGCGAGGGTGGCGCGTTATCGATTCCGCAATACTTCCCGACTGATACCCGAGACCCCGGATTTTCCCTTCCGCGACGCGCGTTTCTCGCTCGCTCGCGACGAGACGGTGGAAATCGGTCTGGGCAACATGCCCGTGCCACGTGGCGCGTCTTGTAACAGAATTCCTGCCGCTCTACGGCATGGCGGCAGCGGGCGGGGGAGTGACGAGGAGATTTTCTCGAGTTTCAGAATCCAGCTACCGCGCGCCGTACCTAGCTACCGTTCCCCCGGGACCTCGGGACAGGTGGCTGAAGTCTCAGACGAGAGACCTCCACGCTCCAGGAAGCGTCTCAGGCGCGCCGGTACGTTCACCGTTCTCCTTACGTACGGGGGAACGACTTCCTCGGTAACATGTGGTTGTCGTAAAAGCGACGATCATCCCGCAGGAAGTTGCCCGGGTTCTCGGGGACAAATTCAAGCGCGAGAGCGCGCGTCGCGGAGTTAAATGCAGCCTTGATGACTCCACTAACGTACATTAGCGGTTAGGCGCATCCCTACTTACATGCACGCATATGTACCAACGACTGCACTCGCGCATTCCCTTTGCAGTATGTAGATCATAACGCAGATTACGAATTCTACGCTGCACAAGCGTCTGTGCATTTTGTAGTAATTGTTAAATGCGAGGATGGTGTAGCTTAAATCTTAAAAGCACATGTCGACAGTCCTGGAGTGCGCTAATTATATTTCCCGAGATTTTCTATGCTAGGAACAAAATTTAGTACCTTTGACAAAAGCTGCTTAATTGAGATAATTTTTTAGCATCAAGGTACTAAATTCTTTTCCTAGTGTAAGTTGAATATTTTGTCGATACTCTTATAGTTCCAAGTTGAATATCTTTCTTTAATTCGCGAGTATTTTCAGCTTAATTATTTTTTTTTGTAAACGTACACCTAATTAAATTCATTAAATATATTCATTAAATATATAATTATTTCGCGAATATAATTGCTTTATTTTAATTATATACAATTTATTTTTACACTTAAAACCTATATCACGTTTTCGCATGTAGTCATGTAGCTGCATAATGAAAAGCGTACGGGCACACCATCGAAATTTCCAATATCAATCGCATGCAACTCGTGTGCGGCACGACATAAAGATGCAATTACGTTCGTATCTTTTTGAATGGATCCTTGGTGTAAATTGCGAACGTCCTTTTCGATCGCGCAAAGCGGTATCGGATGAAAACTGTAAATGAAGAGCGCCACGTTATCTCTATACCAATCAATCCCCTCGTTATCGCTCAGCGGCCGAGAATTACCTCGCACGCGCGCTCATTGCAACGCGAGACTCGCAATTCTGTCCGCGAAATTAGCCTCGTCATGCCATGCATAATTGTCCCGACGGACGCCCGGTGAAAGCCTGTCAGAATTGCACCATTGCGCTCGCCCATAAACGCGAGAGCGAATGCGCGTTTTCTCGCGATGTATTAATAAAGGCCTCAATGAATTGGCCACCCGTTTCGCTAAAATTGCACGCACATCAATTCCATCAAGCCGCGTTGCAACGGCTCAATAAAGAAGCTATATGGCGCTGTCACACAGCTTCCAAAAGTGTCGAAACGGTTGGTCTAGATCGTTTCGGAGATTGCGTTAACATGGACAGTTATATAACTCGATGATTATGTGTTTCCATTTATTCTTAACAATCTATTCTTAATAATCTTCTGAATTTGCCCACTTTTTCATATTTTCGCTGTACATACACGTAGATTTATATTTAGAGTATACCTAATGAAAATTACGTATGCATGTACTTTGTGCCTTTTTATTTTCATCATGATGCGTCAAACATGAAATAATTGATCTCGAATATTAAAAACCTGCAATATCGCTGGCAAAGTTTAATCTGCTAATTGAAATTTATACAAAGCATGCAGACCGTGAATATTTTACGAAGCTGACTGTGACAGTGTTTAGTCATTAAGTAATTAAATTCTTTATATGCAGAGCTCTGATATTTCGGAAAAGTTACGACGAATTAATTTGCAATACAAAATCTTGTCAATTTGCAAATAGTTCCTGATGTTTGCTCTTAGACTATACGCGTGATCTTGGGTGCTGTATTCGTTCAAAAGAAAACTTTGTCGTCATACGACCCCTCTATTTATCAACCGATCGTCAGGATTGTAACTTAGAACATTGCTGAAAGCCAACGTCCAGGAAGTGTTAATTGTTCGTAAGTTATTTTTCGGGTTCTAGCACATATGGGAAAGATCATTGGTGCAGAGAAGCGTAGGACTTCCGACTGCCACGTGCTACTGACCATGTGGTCGAACCACAGAACACTTGACAAAAATCCTACTATTTTTTCAAGGAAAAGTCACGAAGAAGGTCTCACCAAACGATAATAAAATGATTTAGTACTGTAACAAATTTTTATATAAAAAAAAATGAAATTAATTATTTTAAATTATACAAAGCGAAATTTAATATTAAAGTTTATATTATTTCATTCTTCTGATAAGCTACAATAGCTACATGAAGAGCAGAGGGAAAACCATGGTACAACTGTCATTTATTTAATTATACGAAAATGTTTAATCGCTAGTAATAACAAAAAATCTTGATGTCGCTACTTAGCAATCGTTGTGTTAATGCAGAAGAATTATTTGTAACGTTTCGGTAAACGTTCTAAAAATTTTCTAAATCTCTGAGAGAACGTACGAAGGATTAAATTCGCGTTTTCGCGGCGGAGCGAGAAATAATTACATCGTATCGTAATAAACACTCTCTCAACATTTTATCTTTTTTCACCGTGACTCGGAATGGAAATTTCGCCCGGCTCAAGGGGCAAGATATTCCTGAATATGTAGGATTCATGTACTTAAAAGTTCAAAAAGAAATCGTTGCTTGAACCACGGGCGACGACGACGACAAAGCGAATCGCTGCTGCGAGGTAACGGAGCAACGCCCGAAGCTCTCGAAATTCCCGAATAGTTTTCGTCCATCTTCGCGCTCGCTTGGCGGAATTAGAGTAGCGGCAAGCGATAACCGTGGAATTTACGCGCGACTAAGAGGCAGCTAATAAACGTTAATTTAACGAAACAGTGGCGCGCCGACTTTCGGCGCCGTTCTCGTCGACGACGACAGCGGCGGCGGTGGCGGCCTGCGGTACGTAATATCCGAGAGATCCGCGTGTAATTAGCTCGGGAGCCTGAATTAACGAAAGGAAACGAAACGGCCGGCGCATGTGGAAAATACGAACCTGCGCGAAATCGAAACCGCCGTCTCTCACGGGTATTTTCCCCGCGTATCAGATATACGCATGAGGATTGCCGAGTATGTTTTATATTATGACAAAGATATCCATGAAATCGAGTGGTTTTTTTTAGACGGTTAGTATATTATAGGTGATTTGCCAATTTCCCGATAAGCATCTTTGCAGAAGCAACATTTGTTTTCGATGATGATATTATCGTTGGATTTACTCTCTTATGTACGAGAGGATAAATATTTTATAAGACTTATTGCAAATTTACCTATACGCGTTGTCATGAAAACGTTTTCGTAATATTTCTTTCATACTGATATCAGTTTTAAGCGAAGATGAAAGATTTATTGCTATCGCTTTCGTTATCATAACAAATTCGCGTTTTATCGGAAGTCGACCATAATATGTATATACCAATTTATCTTCGTTGAGATTTGCGAGTAAAATAAAACGGTTAAAATAAATATTTTTTTTTTTCTCAGACTTTTAGGAAATTGTGCTGTAATATCAGTGATGGAATTTTATTTACCTCGCGGGAAAGGCATTTCGTAAAAGCGAAATACGGGAATTGCGCAAGAAACTTCATTCTCTCAAGTGATGCGTCTATTTTAAATATGAACGCGAAAATGTTATGCCACTCTGCGTTATTAAGATACTAATGAATGTTTCAAGAGAAAGTGCCACGGCGTTTGCAATTTATATGTATAATCCGGCAAAGAACACGTTATTTTTATTATTTCTGAAGAGGATGTTGGCGTGCATTTCTATTGCACCACGAATATTTGAAGCACCGGCTGTGCTATTATCGCGTGATTTTTTACGACTTTGGAACAGACCCGGCGAAAGCCATTTATTGCGGCAAAAAGTCAGTTTCGCGCGCTACATTACGGTAAGAAGTTAAACGCGCTTTCACCGCTCTTTACGATTACACGCGAAGCAATGAAATCTACATACTGTCGTAAAATGTCGGTCGGTCGGAGAACCACCCGCGCTATCGTGATATTCCCGCGGGAATATTTCCGATCAGTCTCGTACGGCGAGAACGAGGTACGAGTGACGTGCACCCTGCTCCGAATTAGATTTACGACAGGGTTCTACAGAGTTTCACCGTACGCGGTTCCTCTCTTTCGCCACCGTGTCAGGAGGGACCAGCGGACCGTTTACGGCCGTCAGGACCGTAAATAGCGCTGCCGCTGTTTGCTCGCTCATCTCGTAACGCGGCCCGTTTCGCGTCCACGATCCTAAATCACTCTCGGCCGCTACTTGCATCCGTCCGCATCAGCAACGGATGAACGGTGATTACGGGCGGGACGATTGTCACGGACAAAAGGGGTTGACAGCTCGTCCGAGGGATGGTGCCGCAGAGTAGACGGAGAGTCCTGCGGACCGAAGGAGCCTCTTCGGGGACTCGCGTTGTTACGCTGTTGCAAGAGGAATCGTTTGTCGCACTGTAAGAAAGACGTCCCCTTCTGGGGCACCTTAGAATTGGAATGGAATTTATCGAAAGCCTTCGGTAATTTATGACCATAAGTTTTTAATTTCGCGCGGCGGCGTTGAAGACGTACATAAATGTTTTTCGAGGGAAAAAAAGGAAGACAGCTTTATAACACACATTGAATCTAGATTTTATTACATTTTTTATTGGCTGATGTCACACGTAACAATGCATGTAGATTTGTGTCTCGATCGATGTTCTTCTGCGAGAGTAGAAGATACAAGATGGTGTGAAGTTTGCTTTCATACTTCGTAGTGAGAATATTTGTATGATATGAAGAACAAATGTTTCTTTAGCAAATATTTCAAAATGCAGGTACAATTTTCTGCAAATCTAATAATATAATAAAGCTATTTTCATAATTAATTTCAACGACTCTCTTGTGTTTAAGTAAGACTTAAAGACTTTGTCGCGTGATCTTCTGAAATATTGAAAATTAATTTATAATAACAGTTTTTGTTTGTGCAAGTCAGCTTTAGATTTCTTATGAGATCACGTTTTGACTAAAAGTACATATTTGGAAACGTTTCGTATTTTATTTTGCATTCAAAACATAGTGATTAGACATTAGCCGAATCGCACAGAGTGACGTTGATTATCGCAGTCCCTCTTACATACTTTGAGAAAGTATATTCGCGATTCTGGCTCATTCTCGGCGATGGCGCGTGATATGTTCGCTTCGCGCGACGATCCGAGACGCGAACCTCGCTACAATGCTCCCTTGATAAATAATGAAATACGCGTGGCTCAGCAAGTCGCGTGGGGTGGAGTGAAAAATGTCGAGTGCCCAGCGAAGACCATTCGCGCGCCCGTACGAATGCGAATGACGCGAGGGATGACGGGGACCGGTAACTTGCGAGTCACGGCCATCATTTTCCCCCCGAGGTGTGCCGAAAGCTCTCGCGGGGATAATAAAGGTCTCTCTGGATGCTGCCGATACAATTTCGACGTCCCCGCCGCCGAAGTGTGCCTTTGAGGGACGATCGATGGGCTTTACGTTTGGGCTTTACAAAAATCAATATGTCTCTCGCGCGACGAGAAGTAAGGGTCGTATGTTTGCCGTCAACCCTTTCGACTCTACGACTTTAGTTGAAAGAATCGTATGTATGAGAGAAAAATGAATCTCGTATCTTTTCTTTCAATTCTGTGATTATTATCTAATCAATTCTTTGATTAATATCGAACGCGAATAAAATCTCGACATTCATATATTTTATGCGTATAATATTCCAATCCATGTGTCGTGATTTCAATTGGTAACATCACAGATCTCTTTTCATGCCGTTTACGATATGATTATTATTTTCATTAATTAATTTAATATGGAGTAACCCTTTGATGAAGGTATACGTATAGACGCTTTTAATTAATGAATTAAAAAGTGATGATATCAAATGTTTTTAAATTCTGAAAAAAGTGCTAAAGCAATTAGCATTAATACTAATTATTAATGCCCCGCTGTATACATTATATACATTCTAAATGATGATTGTGAATAATTAAAGCCTGCATCATTATCAGTTACGCATTGCGATTCGCGCGAATTCAAATCTGATAAACAAATATGACGGTAGGAGGACGGCGCGCGATCGACATGTTGGAGAAAAATAAGTAAATTATGCGGAAATACTCCAGGAATAGAGCGGCGGTAATTAATTCGGACATCAAACGATATCGCGGATTACGCATCGCTCCTCTCTTCATGTTTAATTTATGCCGCTGCTAAAATGAAATGAATACACGCGTTGACCGATAGCAATTAAAATGCCGCGTTATCACTCATGGAAATCGTATTGTAATCTCGGTAAATCGCGGTTTGATAAGCAAATGCTGCATTGATTGTGCAGTATTAAGTGTCTAGTTACGGCATTGCTAATGATCACACATAAATATCCAAATATTGTGCCTAAATATATTATCATACATATATACACACACATAACACACACACACACACACACACACACACACACACACACACACACACACACACACGTATATGTATCGAAATTTAGATTAGTATTGATCTAAGAATATTGGATCTTTTAAAATTTAGAAAGCGAACAATGTTTCGCACTAAACAGTTTTAAATTGTCATGTTATTGACGGTGTAATAGAAAACAGATTGTAGAAGATTAGAGAATAAATGATTAAAGTAACAAGCGATTTTCTAATTGAGTGATTTTCTCATCGAGAAAAAAATCCTTTTGAAATTCAATAACGATACCACTGCCTTACCGCGTAATACATGTGTAAATCGTCTGTGTACCGATAAACCAGTTCATCGAGATTGGGTCTCCAATCGTGTCGTTAATCGGACCGCTGTAAAAGCGACGTTTAAGTAACTCGTTGGCATGCTTCATGCGGTAGTAACGCGTAAACTCATCCCGATGGACAGCGGACCGGGGTGAGAGGGAGAGGAAAGGGGGTAAGCGGGGAAGCGACGTAAACCGATGAGGCGCTAACGCGAATTGCCGGAATGTTCTCTCCGGCGGTTGTGCCGGAGTAAATGAGGGCAGGCAAAAAGAGAGGGTCAGAAACGAGCTGTCCGATCGTTCGCCCCGGCTCACGTACACTCCGATGCATTAATTTGCATGCCCCGGATGCACGCAGAACGTGTCGCTCAGCTTTCATGCTCGAATTAATACACTCGACTGTACATCTGCCTGGATTCGCAAGAGACAGAGCAGGCTGCAATTCAGCGTAAAGAGATCGGTCGATTAATCGTTCTCTTTTACCTCCGATACGCGCGCTTCGCTTTGATTAACCCGCAATTAGTGACCTGCATTATTGGCGTGGTTGTATCAGGGTATTCTATCGATTAAAAAAAAACAGGTAATTTCGCCAAAGATGGTTTAATTGCATTTAAAAATGAGTTTTCCGAGCGTTTCGAGATAATTAAAGAGAGGATGGTATTTTAAAACAAGTTGTTTTTAAATTAGAGTAGTGGAAAATAGAAAGAATTTTTAAAAATTCATGAAATTTTCTAAAAAAAGTTTAAATGGATGATATTGTTAATCGTTGAAATAAGTTGTCGAGATAATCGTTTGGTCAAAGAGTCGCGAAGCCAAATGATTATTAGAAAGCGTGAGTTTTACGAGACGGAAGTCTCGGCAGAATCGGAGGACGTATTATAGGTGAACGTAACAGTCTGCGTAACATTCTCCGTCTCCCTTCTCTTTCGCCGTTGTTCTCTCGCTCTCACCTGCGAACTCATCTCCAATTTCGTGATTTACGACGTTCGCCCGACGATCCATTAACAGGCGCATGATTGGCCGGCGCTCCTCAGCCTGCCGAGGGCCGTGGATACCGAATGGCGCAATAAATAGTAGTAGGTGTTAAGGTGTATTTAAATTTAGATTGGTATCGCGCGCGCCACCGAGCTAACGATCCGCGGTCTGACCGGTACTAAGTGACCCTAATGTCCGGGCCTAATCGGCACTAATACCAACTACCATATCTCTCCCCGACGTTCTCGCTTCTTCTCAGATCCCGTACAAGGCTCGCTCGACGAGCCTTAACATTCCCGAGTAAACGAATGTTGCTGATAAACGACCTCGAAAACTGAGAACCGAGATATCCAGTTGTGTTTGAATTTTAATTAATATCTTCGACGATTTCTTGTTTCTCCTGTTAATCTCTAATTTAATGCCGAGACTAACGTACGCTCTAATGGATTCTACGATGAACGACTTGTCTCGGAATATTTAGCGTCGTTAAAAAAATTGGCTACGCCATCTCTTCCATATTAAATTTTCATTTACATGAAAAAAGGAAGTTATTGCTGTACAAACTTTGATTTTTTTATGATAACAATATCGTAAACTAGTCTCTTAAATAAGTTTTGTAGTCGAATTTTGCTGAATTTAGATTTTTATTGAGATGACTAACTTCTAATTATTTTTTCAGAATACACAGGATTATTGAAATTTTTATTTTTACTCCAATTGATCCTTTTTTTCTCGTGAAAATATATTGTTAGTGCATGAAACATTCCAATTCGTCGTAATTTTTTTTCTTACCATCTTCTGATCTACTCTTCTCTCTGGAAAATCAAGTTGTTGAAGAAAACCTTATTACGATGCAAGATTAATTTCACCATGACGCAAACCCGACTTGAATTTATGACGCGCAAGTCCGAGGATATATCGCGAAATATCATTCGCGTCTCGATAATCGTGATCGGTCGCGCTAATCCATACGGCTCTTCCGGCCGATTCGTCCTCTCGATCATTATTGTGCGCGATTCGGTCGTAGTGTGCGCGCGAAGCGACGGTGATTAATACGCGTGACCATCGGCGTAATCCTCATTACGGGACACGGACGAGGGTGAGCGCCAGAAACGTTAGTCAAAGTGCATGACAATGCACGCGCGAGACGGCAAGGGAGAGGACAGGGAGAGATATGGTGGTCCAGTATTAGCGGTGATTAGGCCGCAGGCATTAGGATCACTTAACGGCCTAACGCTGGTAACGGGAAGTCGCCTCTCGACCATCTGCATCCTGTCGCACGCGTGTCTCAGCGATCTCTTGAAATTGTCTCCCTCCGAGGTAGACAATTTCGTCAAGAAATTAGTAAACACTTGATTTATTTCTCTCTTCTCGCATACATTTAACTAATATCAACTTATTTATACTGAAAAAAAGTCTGGTTATAACTACCAAATGTAATAGTATCAATTAAATATTTTATCAATATAACCAAGAATAATTGGAGATATTCGACCGTTAATATAATACATACAGATTGAAATAAGAACGCCTTGAACGGTCAAGCTGGCTCTTAGTGCTTTTTATAAATTTTACTTGTGTGATTTTTATACACCTTTTTTCAAATTCAACCG
>QKQZ01000171.1:273-20346 GCA_003595255.1 Solenopsis fugax | reverse complement strand
ACGTTTCTTTATCGACGACTGATGAATCAAGAAAGCACATCTACAATTTCTGCTACTGATAATTATAAAGGCCAATATTGAAAACAGTATAATACGATGATAACGGTATAAATATAAAATATTAATTTGCATATAATTAAATTGTTATAAATAACATTACACATTAATTAAAAAATATTAGTATAAAATCAACATATATAAGATACAAAATTGTTTGTATTATATATATTACATTTAGCAGCATTGAAGTTTGACACGCATAATTATATCTTTCTGATCCTGTACACAATAAATTATTAATTATTTTGATATATATATAATAATACTTACAAATATTGGAATCTTTTAATACATTGAATAGACTGGTAAAATTATTTAGAATTATTTTCGCAATGCGTGTGTGACATATTTTAATGTATTTTGAATTCTTTCGTTTTAATTATAGTTGTTGACACATATTGATACAATTTGTATTATTTGAATTATTTTCACTATTAATAATAAGTCAAGTGAGAGGAGAAAGATGAGGTAAAGGAGAATGGTAACATCTCATAAAAAACCAGAATCAATAATATACAAAACAACAATGTTTTATTGGAAACAACATACAATCACGTGCCACCGTATGTTCTTTATAAGCCCTTAATGTTCGCGCGTTCCGCCAAGACGTGCACGTTACAAACAAATACAATTGCTCGAAGTTCACGGAGCAACCCCGTTCGTCCTGTTCGAGCTTCACTCTCGCCCGCGAAAACTCACGAACGCCGTCATTCTATACGGACAGGAGTTTCACTTTTCGATATCGTATGGGTCCTTTTGCTTATGCTCTCTCTTGGGCTAGAGATATGAATACAATATCCTAGACTCCAAGAGAGATAGACGGAAGAGTCGGAAAAAGAGGGAGCAGAGACCCTTATTATTGCCGCAAGGGTCCCGAACGCGAGGTTCTATTTCCAAGCCGCACTTGCTATAAAGGTTTTCCCTAAAGGGCTAATCCTAAAGGATTTTCTGTTTGCTAACCCTAGTCCTCGACGACGAAGACGGAAAGCGAGGACAGGAGGATTTATCGTGCGGAGGAGACTTCCCTTTATGTACAAGTACACCGACGAGTATGATATACAACACACGAGTTCTTATACCTTTGGTATGCACATACTCATATGATATCTCTAATTGTGATGTCACAGCAATCTTTTCGGTTGGCACAAAACGGCGCGTCCCTTTACGCTCGGGTGCGACGCCTTTGGTGATTTCATATCTAATCTAGGGTTAGAACTTTTTCCATGATACTGCGCTCTGAGGTCATAGCCGCAACTATTTCGATGCAATGGTCGAATAATATATTGCAGAGCAATATAAATAACTGAATTTTTCGTTGATTCGCGCGAGTACACTCTTTAAGTATGAAGACAGAAATATCTTCAATTCACTTATAATTTAATTCCTACAAAAATATAATTAAATCAGATTTAAGACAACCTTTGGTTAAAAGACAATAAAATTAAAATATACTTTAATTGCTTATGTAATTTGATTATTTCTGAAACAAAATATTTTTTGACCATAAGTCACTAAAAACTGGCGTTTTTTATTCGTTGTATCGATTCTCACGTAATGTAACGTTCAAAATTTTTCATGAAAAATATTAGAAACATTGTTATTATGACTCTTATATAATCTATATTTTTAAAAATTTGATAAGATATCAATTTTTTGTGAGATGTACTAATTGCTACAAAAAATTTTTCATGTATAATTTCATTTTTATAATAATTACATATTAATGTTTCAAAAAATTTGATCAAAGAATTAGTTAAATTAAATGACTGATATGATTTTATTGTGTATAAATTTCTAAGAATTATAAACTTTTATTTAAATATAAAATTTTGGTAAATAATTTATCTTGCAGATCGTGATCGAAAGAGTTTCGGCTAGTAATAGAAAGTTTAAAGGCGAGGAATTTGAGTTCGACAGAGCTCATGAAAGGAAGTCGTTTGTCATCTACTTTCGGTTCGAAAAAATTCAGTGTACGTCTAATAGTTATAAGTATGAGGAGTTCGTAGCGACTATCATACTGGAAATTATTAAGGCCGCTATTTGTGTGTGTGCGCACAGTAATTTTTTTCGGGGCTTTGCAACCTCTCTGATTGACAAATCGTTGTGATAGATTTCATGTTATTACATTATTCTTGTTACCTATACTGTAACTGAGTTTCGCAACAATTTGAATTACATAAATGAGAGATGATTAATTCTTCATCAGCGTCAGTTATGTGAATGAAATGCACATATCACAAAAAAATTATCAAGTGAAAATTTGTATAATGTGCCGTAATTACCGTTCAGGTGTGACTCAATTTAAGTTTCTGTGTATCGATATCGCAATAACATGAGCTTAAATTGCAATAGCGATAACATTGCACCACAATAAAGAATAGTTTTAGAACTATTCACATTATAAACAAAAAATAATATAATATATAATTTAAGTGATAGGAACTCTTGTATAGATTACAAAATTGAAGTTTATAAATAAATCTTTGGATATGAAATAATATCGCGGACTTCTCTACGCTGTCGTGCAAAGTTACTTTCGCTAAGGCAATCTAATTATCTCTTATAGCACTCTCATACTCGTTGATTCTTTCATTCGCATAAGATCGGATCTCGTAGGAGAAAACTTTTGCGCAGAGGTGTTATTCGCTACACTCTTATAAAATCTACGAGATAAAGTAAAAAGGAGACGTTTGATAAATGCAGATTGATTCGTATTATCTTGTAGTTTAATTTTCTTTCGCAATTCATACGCTGTATCGCTGTGTCACCTCGCCGTAGATAAAAACCAGCTCAAAGTTAGGCAGTGTCTGGAGAACATTGCTCCATGATCATTGGTGACTGCTTTAACATCACATTCGATATAAAGGCCCACAATATGTATATATTCACATATAAAATTAATCAATTAAATCGCATCGTCCGCAGCGTTTACAGCTTCAATGGACGCTCAAGTTTAATTGCGCCCTGAGCGATATTGAAAAAAGCGACAGGGAACATGTGTTACAATTCCTCCGCGCAGGATTATTTTTCGCATTCACATCAATTCTTACGTGTTCCATTACCGTTTAATAACGATTAATTAATAAATCAAATCGTATTACTTCATCCTATTATCTTATTAGCTAATTAAGTTAATGTGTCGCTAATCGTTGCGCCGACATAAATAACCGTGTCGCGTGATAGCGCATGTGAATCCATTGTTTAAGAGGACTATTGTCGACGTAAACATATCCGAGAAGCTTTCTCTTCGCGACATGACGGATAGTTCGCAAGTTCGAGCGATACCGCGGTAGATTGCGAGTGCGCACACCGTACGACGGGAGATGACCGAAATGCAGGGGCACTTTGCATTTATGGAAAAC
The DNA here is from genome assembly GCA_003595255.1 of Solenopsis fugax. Classification (NCBI taxonomy): domain Eukaryota; kingdom Metazoa; phylum Arthropoda; class Insecta; order Hymenoptera; family Formicidae; genus Solenopsis; species Solenopsis fugax. The sequence goes on along the minus strand of QKQZ01000171.1, from coordinate 16,924 downwards.
GGTCGCTCGAGTAGATTAAAATAATCTGAAGGTGCAAGCTTACGAATGCACACGCACGCTGTCGGGGTGGGAGATGGGGGGGGATTTATAACAACTTTAGCACAGACGAGGGATGTACGAAAAAGCGAAGAGGAATCGCACGTGTGGAAAATTCTCCTCGTCCGGGCAATCGCGTATGAATGCACTCTGAAATCAACAAGGATCAAAAATCCTTGTCATAAAGAATTTACACTCCATTCAGACTCATAAGAGGATTGGATTCATTCCACACGTTCACACGGAAGCTTTCGGCGTAGGAATAAAAGCCTGCGTGTGAAAAAGATTTCATGTACACAAGGATCTTAACTTTGAAAGTTTACCTGGAGTCATATGGCATATATAATAGCTTGGAGCTGGCAGTACTGGCATAATCAGCTTTGGAGTATTCAATTCAAACATCTCATGTTACGTCTGCAATTTTTATTAAGCAGCTCGAACATTTTATGTTCATGCTTTACCCGTTTTCTGTATGTATATTCTTTCAGGAAATTGATAACATATTTTCGTTATTATCAAGTACAAAAATTTATTATAAAATTATTATAAATTTTATTCATATTTGTGTGAATCTTACGTAAAATTAAAAAGTAATCGAAAAATATTATAAGTAGAATGACTCAATAAAATGAATTTATTATTACGTATAATGAGATTTTACGAGAAACAAATAATTTTCCAGAGAAATTTAAATTACTTATTCTTCTTACATATTCAATGAAACTTACAAATATATTTAAACATGTAAGATCATCAATTACGCAAATGTTCGAGCGCATAAAAATTCGAGCTATCCTGCCGGCTCCATTATTATCATAATATATTCGAATACGCCATGCCAATATTCTCTGGGGATAATTATTTCGCACTTGACTTAACAACGTAACATTTCCCTTTATCTTTAACAACAACAGTAACAACATGTTTTTTTTGATAGCAATGTATTTCTTAAAATATTTCGCGGATGACGAGGATTTGTATTCCAAATCATCCGTGCGCGTATATCGCACAATAATTAGTACGGATAGTTAATGATTTTACAAGAACGGATTAAGCGGAATTGATCATGAGCATCTTGAGGTCTTTTGTAGGCCTTCCTATGAAATATGCTCTGATTTTTATTTCTTCCGCATTATGACTTAACGTGCATTGCAAGTTTGGAAAGCATAATTTTTTAAAAATAGCAAAACTAAATATAAACTTAATAGTATTTTTACTCATTTATTACAAATTTTAGTATTAAAAAATATATATTTGGATTTACAATTAATATAAATTAAATATATGTTTCGATAAAATTAATGCGTAATGATGCATTAAACATTCGAAAAAAGCGTTTAGTATAAAAAAAGTCTATAATTTACGATCAGAGAATTTTATAATTTTATAATTTGTCTTTCCATTCTCAAATCAATATGTTTTAATTGTCATATAAAGTTTTATCAATACGATAAAAAGGTTTTATTAGACATTAATATTGGAAATTAAAGAATTATTATCTCTGGATTATTTCTTGATACTTTTTATTAAAAAATTGATTAAATAGATTTAATTAAATTAAACATATTTGCTCATAATGTCCTATTTGTATTATAACTATATAATTTTAATTTAATACAAAAAATCAACTTCAATTTTCTTATAATAAATGTTTTTTTGGAATATTTGTAATACATCATTATGATTAATGAACTTATCTTGCGCACAACACTGCGATAGAATTTTATGTTTCAATATTTAATAAAGGACATATTAACCTGCAATGCATTTTAAAGCTGATACGAGTCAATGCAGTTATATACAGTGATATATATCTTAAAACTTTAATCTTAATTCTCGAATCCGATGCGCACGTGAAACTCGAAATCGTTCGAGGGATTTTATTATTTCGAGTAATCGTCATCCGTTGCGGATTGTCAGGATGTTACGTTGAAGCCGTTATATAACGACATTCTGTCTTTCTTCAAAAATATTAAAGACTTACTCTGTCTACAAAAATCTATAAAATGTACGTACAGTTATTAAAAATAGTTGAAAAACATACATAGGAATATTGAATCGTTATCAACTGATCGTTTTTCTGCAAATTCGACATAAATCACAATTTTAGGCATCGCGCGTTTTATTAATATAGATATAAATGATTTCATATGGATGTAATCATATATAAATTCTTCGCTTCTGATTTTTTGATTCACTGCATCATTGTGTTGCTTTATTTTTGTTATTGATTATGTTTATATGCTTGATATTTTTTTCATTTCTCGATTTCTCTCAAAAAACGTATCCTGACACTCCGCGATACGCGCGCATTATGGCTCGATTTTTTTTCTCATATTTGTATATGTTACTTGATGTTTTTGAGCATATTACGTCTTGAATTTCTTTTTTTAGAATATTTCATTGTTGTGTGTATGTGACCATATTAAATATATATATATGTTATACTATATTTTTTTATAATTATACGGACCCATCCACACTAAATTTATTCGACATACAGGCTTGGATATCATTAAGTAATTCGTATGGTACACATTGACATTTTTTCCATTAAGATATCGATTAGGTTTCCAATTCTTTAGATATTTTTTCACATTGTTCGTATCGACGTATCACCTTATGACACTTATTTGGAAATTGGCACAAGTTCGTACAAAGTTGAATGTGTCCTTTTTAAAAGATTTAGGAATTTCATAACTATCTATTGCATTGTTGGTGCCTGAATAAATGTGTGCCTTTTCCTTCGTGACCTTGGTTCCAGCTATCAGCTTCAAAATTTCAAATTAATTGAAATTTTTTCAATCTTTTTTTTTGCACTCTCTTTTTCTCTTCGGCGATTCTTTTCGGCTAAATAATTATATATCAAAATATTATAGATAAGAAATCGTAAGAAATAATAGATAAAGAATAAGGATTTTAAATAAAATATATTTACTGTCTTTTTAATAATAACGGGACTTATAAATAATATATTAAAGATTAAAATTATTTGCAACTAGAACATGTTATAAAAATTAGACTGAAAATCGACATTAAGATATAAGTTTATGTCTTTTTGAAAAAGAAAAATTAAAATTGTTCTCTTTAAAAAATGATGTTCTTTAAAATAAGTAAATAAAATATTAAAGATATATCAAAGAGAAATACTTTAAGAGTGTTAATGAAAAACAGAGATTAACGAAAATACAAAATGGTCGTGGACAATGTGATATCTTAATGCTTCTGCTTTTATAAAAATTTCATTAATAAATACCCGCATAGAAATTTCTACTACTATTTTGTAATTATAAAAATATATGAATATCTAATTAAAAAATGACATATTTAATGGAAACTAATTATCTTAGTGAGATAGTCGCATCTCATTAAGATATTCAAAAAAAATTTTAAGTTTTACTTTGCTTTTATCGAATTACTAAGATTTAATTCATTTCAGAATGCCTAATAGATAATCTAGTGCATTACAAACCAGACCGTGTCCAGACGATTTTAGGCACAGGTTGAAATTTTTAAACGAATCTTTGCATGTGGCACACAATCCCGATATCGTTGACATGACTTGTCGATCATGTTGTTATAAATAAATCCCTCGCAGATAGAAATCCGATTCAATTATCGAGCATTCGTCCGAGCATCACGAAGATTCGGTAACTTTTTGAAACATTTCTCTCGCAACGATCACTATTGTGTGAGCGTAACTGCCATGCAAATGCATTCCTTCCGATATTTCAAAGGACACAAAGGATGCATCTCTCGGTAGCATAACGCAAGTGTCAACAACAAATGCACTTCCTTGAGTTACAAAATATCCTCGAGTGGTGTCTTCTTGGTCGCTGGTTGATTCTCGATCATTGATAGGCACTGACGACGTTCCTCCTCTCATCGTTTCATCGCGCGCGCGACGACAGTTTCCGAGGATCGATATCAGCGGATCAGCGTCTTCGTCCGAACGAAAGGTTGATGTGGGTGGGGCTCGTTGTTCGAGGCAGGAGCAACAGGACGCGATTTTTTATTTAAATCACGTCGTTTCTGGAGTCTTCGGAGGCCTCTTAATCCGACCCTTGCGCTTCCAGCATTGCGCGATTGGGCGACTGAAGCCGATCCTCTTACGATCACAGAACTGTCTCCATTTCAGCAATTTCCGTCCTGGTCGTATCATCATCTGGAATCCTATAATAAGCAATTGCTTATTTTCGCAAAATCCGATATTTCTAAATGGTACAAATAAATGTGTGTGATTTTGCAACGATAAAATTTTAGGAAATTCCAATATGAAATAGGTATAAAGGACGCAAATTATTGTGCCTCGAATTTTGTTATTATAAAAATAGAATTTTGTTAACATAAGATAGAATTACTAACAGAGTAATACTACTTACACATGTAAATACATGTTACTTTGAATTGCCAGGAAATAAATAAAAATCCAATATTTTCAACAATTACAATTATATATATTTAAATTAAAAAAATACCTGTACTGAAGTTTTTAGATTTCATATCACTGTGCAATGTACAGCTTGCACTACATATTAAATTACTGTAATGGTAAATCTCATACGCATTCAATGCATATAATTAGTAAATTTATAATAATTGGGAGGATTACGGCTAATTATAAAAAATATAATTTTTTTTCATTTTTGATAATATACTTTATGATATAAATAATATCGCATTTTAGCAATCGATCTTTCCGACTTAAAGCCCCTTATAATCCCTTGCTTTTACCTGTAAATCTCCGTTGGCAAGAACGTCTCGGCGTATTCCGTACTGACCACATGATTTCTACTCATATCCCTGGGACGGGCAACCTCGATGGCATCGATGTACCTGAATGTAAACGATCGGAGATTATACGTCAACGCCATCGTAATATCACGAAAGTTGCCTCCTACTGTATAAAGTAAACTTTATCATGCTCTTCCTCGCCTTCGTCCCGATTACGGCACTTTCTCAATATTCCCACACCCTGAATTAATTTTCTCCCCCGCGTCGTTGTCTCGCCTTCGCCGTCGGACATTATAGGTAATTAATCGATTAACCGCCACAAACCACCTCAGGTAATTACCTATAATGTGCACACTGTTGGCACCGACACGCCTAAGTTACCTAGCTCTTTCCTTCTGGAACTCGCATGCCATGCTCTCGAGCACATTAAAGTAAAAAAAAAGGACGTCCGTGATAATATAATAAGAACGACACGAAAGTGTATGAGCGAGAGATACTTGATGCGTAACTTATGCAAACGATCTACCAATCTACAGAGAAGCGAGAAGCGACTATAATCTCTACATTCTAATTTCTACATCCCTGTTATTGGTCTCTCTAAGACCCAAGACGCCCGCCGTCGTCGATCCGCGTGACGCTCGGCGTCTCTTCTTTCGCCGCACATTTTCCTTTCTTCATTATAAAAAAAGAGAGAGATCAAGGGGAACGGAGGTCGCGCGAGTTTACGAAACAACAGAGCCTCGCGGGATCGCGCGAGTCGTGGCAAAATTTCAACGATCGGTGGAACGATCTTTTGCTACACCATGTGAGATCGATTGCAGTGACGTAGGAACGTTGTTGAATTTTAAGTGTGAGTACCAATCGTGTCGTGGGATCAGAAGAGTGTAATTATGTAAAAAAGATTTCAATGTTTTAACGTTTAGAGAGAAAAGACTTTAGGAAAGGGATTTGCCATAGCTTTCTTATATGCATTAGCGTTGCGATTAGGTCTCGCGCAACAAAATAAGTTTCTGATCGATTTTATAAATATATGTGCAGATCATAAGCAATCGCTGATAGCTATTGAAATAAACTGAGATGTTTCGTATAGGTTGTGTTAAATGTTGTCGTGTTGTTATCACGGATAACAAAAATACGAAATGAAGCAGCGCGTTAGCAAGACCTTTCTCTTCAAGCAATTTGTCATAAAAAATCAATTTGTTGCAACAAAGAGAATTTTATTGAAGTCTCAACGAAAGAATATTTTAATTCCTGCGTCACTGAACGTTCTTACGTGTAGTTTGGCATTGCGGACTTACGAATCGAAGTATGGCGGTAGCGGATGCGGAGCTTCCACCGCCAACGGCTCCGGTTGTGTATGGCGGTCCGAACTGTGGAAGCACCCTCGCCACCAGCCGAGATTTCCGGATTTCCTCCTTTAAAAAAGCCGACGTGGATATGTGCCAGGCTTCCTTCTCACCGTCGAACCACCAATTATCGCTTAATATGACCCAAATAAAACCATTTCTCGTTCACTCGAAACGACACCCCGGGGCACCCCATGTAACACTCCACTCTCGTGGAGATCTGTTCTTTTATTTTTAAAAGACGTACAGATTCGCTTCTCACGAAACAAGAACAGGTTTTTCGCTTATCTACGCAGTGAGTATAGTAATGCCGCAGACGGACAATAGAGAAGAAAATTAAGTGCGCGTGCCAATAATGTAATCGATATGATATTAACGTATGTAAGCATAAATATATATGATATACAAGTTATACCGAGACTAAATAAAAGTGGCAAAACGAGCGTTTTCGAATGGAATATAACTAAATAAATATTTCACTTTTATAATATTTTATATTTTTTCTATGTTACAAAAAATTCAATTTTAAATTTACAAAGAATAAAATAAATGCAGAATGCTTACGTACATATAAAAATACAATTCATATAAAAATTTAATTAATATTGTTTAAAAGTTTATTTAAGAAAAATATGTATATTAAAATTAATAACTTTTAAAGTGTAAAAAAGGAAATGCTATGTTATATTGCATCTAATGTATGCGATTTTAATATAAAGTAAAAGTATCGAAAAAGATTCTATTAGTAATAAAGAGGGAGAGAAATGTAAAGAAAAGAAGAAAATCTAATCTGTACGAAATTAAAAAATGTCGATATATTTGATGTCTCGAAAACACACACGTTTTGCCCTATTATAGATAGATGCATGCTGTGCAAACAAGATTCCAAATGACGTTAAAAAAGTAGGTTACTACTTAAGCTCGGCCCGCAAATTTATTCGGGACGTACGGTTTTTATGTTGCTTACACTTGTACACTAATGATTTCCGCAGTAATTAAACTTTAGCGTAGTTTGCATAGAGAACCGAGCATAAGTTTATTGAAAATATTAAAACAAAGACAGCTAGAATAACTGTGCAACTGCATGCGTAGACTTTTATCACGGGTCCACTTCCGCTTTACGAAGTAATTTCCGGAGGAGAGCGAAGAGTGTGGAAAGATGAAGAGACTTAAAAGAAAGCTTTCTAAAACAAAGGTTTCTAGTTTCGAGGATGGAAAACAAGCGACAGCACTCTGCGAAAAGTATCGTTCGTGAAAGCGTAATCGTAATTTAGAGAAAAACAATAGAAATGCGCAATATTGGTTGGCGTAATATTTAAAAGTTTCGTTTTCTGCTGGGGAAATATTTTCTTACTCGAGATTGTCAATTAATCTTTTAATGTCGGTTGAAAACTCAATATCACAACATATTTATATAATTATTATTGAGTATATGTGTGAAATACTCTGATATTATTCTTGAGGAAATATTTTTCATATCCATTTTTGTTTTTTTAATTATTTTAAATTATTTTTACGAGCGTTGTATTTTTATTTGAAATATATGTAATTGTTATCTTTACAATGTCCCATGTACACTGAAAAACAATCGCGTGTAAAATAAAAATTAATTTAATTTTTATTGTGTATTGCGCTGAAATTGGATAGAAAGTTGTTACAGCTAAATATTATGTAATGCATTGATTCACTTTTATTTTCAATCTGTACAATGTACGCTAAAAAACCGACTATACTTTTTATTTCCGTTATTTATTAAAAATTGTCGGTATCAATAGCTCGTAATATTAAATTTTTATTTTCTCATCATGCACAACCGTGACATTTCGATTCAGAAAATTCCGGCATTAAAAGATTAATCAATCAGAAAATACCTCATTTGTCACAGAGACTTCTGACGCAAATATCAAGATGATTTATTGACAAAAATTGCGAATTCTTCCTGTTTTAGTAGAGAGAAATAAAATCAGTCGAAAACTGTTATGATCGAATTGCTCGCGAGGGAACGATGTCTCATCGGATATTGAGCGATCAAGTTCGAAGATAATCGAATAGCACGGCTAGAGAGGGGGTAAGCTTCTGTCTTCGTAAACCGTGCGATTCAACTTGATCAATCCGGCTCTTCGCTCGATCGCATTGCAAATACCCGGTGCAGTCGAGTACTTTCGTAGCTTGATACGGAATTAAATGGTATTAAGGAGAAGGGCGAAGCGTACTTGGTTTGGGTTGGCTTTATTCCGTGGGCCTCGAGATCCTTCTCAAGTTGTCGTATCCTGATCTTGGCCATGTCGAGTTCGTGCTTGACCTTCCATAAGTGGGTGTCGCAGATCGGATCCTTGCATCTGTGGTGCCTCAAGATATCCTGCGCTTCGTACACTGCACCACGAAAGGTTAAGGACTTTCCCACGCTCTTTAAATAAAACATTTTGCATATTGTTATCCTGCTCAAATTTTCTTTTCAATGCTATTTCAGTGTCGAGATACATATAGAATTATCGAGATATCAAGATATTATCGAAAAAGATAATGAAAATGCGTATAAGAGAATTTATCGATGTTTATAAAGAGAATTACAGACATTTTTTTTAGATATTAAAATATTGTTTTTGCAATTTTTATCAACTATTGTTTCAAACATTTATTTCAAATATTTTATATTTATATTTCATTATTAAATGTTTACAGATTGTTACCAATTAAATTATTTTGCTTAAAAGTATACGATTTCTGTTGTAAATTATTGCACAATAATTTATTTAGTAGTTATAGCTTTTTAAAAAAATATTCTTAATATTTAACTATCTGTCGCCTGTTGGTTTTAAAGCTAAGAACGACCTAGTTCCAGAAATAGCACAGGAAATTACGATTCTCGCGATATTAAAATACGTGGTGCTTACCAGACTGAAAATAGCGCACGTGCCACCGTCGTCGCTTTTTGCCAGGTGCTGTCTGATGTATTTGAAATACAGGTGTTCCAGAAGTAAAAAGACTGCCGCCAAGAGAATACCCATCATCAATAACAGGAACGCGCTCAAGAATTGCTCCAATGCCAGCGGATCGCTACTTTTTTGTACCTCCTTCCCAGGCTTACACGTTCCAGTCATCCAGTATCTTCTCAATCGCTCCAGATCTCCTAGAATTGACGGAATGACATAGATATGTTGAGTAATCGATCCGTCAAATAAAATTACAAATCCCTATTTTTTACACACATGTACACAGAAGGAACTTAGTAGATATCAAAATATTCTTTGGAACGTTTAAAAAGACTTGGAATACAAAAGTACCGTTATCTCTATAATCCAACAGTCGTTTGTTGAACATTTGTAAGTATTTTGAGTTCCTGGAGAACGCCAGACCGTATCCCGTCATAGCATACCATGATCCGACCGTCAGCAATCGACAATCCTCATCCTGAGCGACCAAATAATCCAAGACTGTGCCGTCGTAAATGAACGCGTCCATCTCTCTGCGAAAGTTATAACAAGATATTCTGAGATACCTCATTATACTTCCTCAAGGATTTTAAATCGGCTTTACTTTGAAACTAATGTCGAGGGATTATTTTTTCTAATTTATATTATATATCTATATAATACTGCAGAATTAGATGTAAAAAAACACCCCACTTTAGAAATAATTAAATGAATTAATTTCAAACCGATGTGCACTTCTTTATATTAAATATTATATTTGTTTGAATATGTTTAAAGTGTGTAATACGAACGTACGAACGTATAAATTAAATAAAATATTTTATTTTAGTTACTAAAATTTTTCTCAATTTTTATATCAAATCCATGTAAATAAAATTCAAAAAATTTATTTAATTTTAATAGATATTTGCATACAAATCGTTCATATAAAAGAGAAATTTGTTACTATAATATAAATCTACTATATTATCTTTAAATAATCGTTTCATCGATTGCGTCAATTTTCTCTTGTCAAATACAATTTTTACTTATTTTTACTACTATATTTATCTATCAAATATTGATAGATAAATTCTGAATTATGTTCGAGAATTACTTACCCAGTGACGACAGCTTCGATACCATCTGCAACGCTAGTTTTGTTGAAAGCTCTCATGTAGGAGTGCATCTCCTTGAAGTATTTTGCCAGCGTACTATCTGTGTGACTCCACGGAATTGTGCCAAATTTGAACATGGGTTTGTGAGAAAAGGGCTTAGCGAGTCTGTGATCGTCCACACCGCTGAACTCGTGAAATTCTTCCCGCGTAATCATGAAGGCAGCCAAATTGGCAGTGTAAATGGCGAGGAAGACCACGGCAAATAATGCCCACATGTTCGTCATAAATCTATGTAGATAGCACATTGATATTTTATATTAACAATTAAAAATCATATATATATATAACGCTTATTTCAGATAATTATGTTAATTTTATAAATTGGCGCTTTTTTGTTTAGTATATTCTTTCTTTTATCTCTTTCCAAGTCGTGCTTCCCGTCGAATGTGTCTCTTACGCAACATGTGATATATTCTTTTGTAACATTATTTGCCAAAAATTAAGTGTTTAAACTCTCAAATTATTTGTTAATTATCACTTTAATATCTATTTTTGCTTTTAATGAAAAACTATTAATATTTATAATTACTAATGGGAATTCATTGTCTAAAATTATTGATTATGTTATATGTATGTTATAATAATTTCAATTTTCAACAGTGTAACAAAAATCCATAAAAATTAATATTTGCAATTTTCTTGCGAAATATATTTAATTTTTATTTTTTTCATTTTTAGCTTCATTTTTTATAATTACGATATATTTGATTAAAATTCTTTTTCAAAATATTCTAATTCTAATTTAAGTAATTTAAAGCAAAATATTTGCTTCAAATTATTCAAATCAAATTTAATTAATTAACTTAAATTAATTTGACCTACAAAATTGGAACTGCATCAACAAAGTGCACTAACTTATTTCATCAAGTAAATTTGGGTTCAAGTCAATATCATTGACAATTCATAAATAGGAGCAATTTACATTTTAGAACGGTAGTTGCAAGCAAATGTTTGCCCATTTATACACCGGTCGATCTCGAATGGTTAAGAGGCGGAAGACTAATTTGTCGCTCGAATTCTATCTCGGGGTCTGTAATTAAAATTCGTCGGGAAAACGACGTTCTTGTGGAAAGGGATCCTTTTCACTGACCTGGCTGTAAATCCTCTGGGAGAGTCGATATGGACGGCAGCCTGAAATAATACGGCCCAAACCAGCCAGTACGTGCGACAAAACGAAAATCGATGGTTCGTCGATGGATTATTCTGCAGAAAGGAAAAATTTAATATTGCATTAACATAATAAATATTCTATATGTAATAATCGTAATACGAGCAAAATTCTTGAAATTTTTCCTGTGTGTACGTTATAAGAAAATTAATACATCGTTAACATGCCTTTACCAATTAAAATTTTAATTTAATGATTATGATTATGAGAACATTGATAGGACAATATCACTAGCATTTGTAAACATATAGTTTTTATAACACTGTGCATAAATACATGCAAAACAAATAATCCCACATGAGGCTGAAAAAAATATTGAGTTTTATAATATATTGTATAAAGAATAATTTAGAGAATATTTTATTAGGGTAACTCCGGTATTTACGCAGTGTAGTAGTTGTGCTTAGCTTTTGTATTCTTTATTCAGCTTGATTGTTCATAAATGGCTATATCTCATCTTTTTTAATATATGGCAAAAATTTTTAAAAGTTTTTTTTAAATAATAAAAAAATATATATATGTATATTTCGCTTTTTTAAATTTTTTTATAGTAGTTGACAGTATAAAATTTTTATTCGGACAGTTATTTTAAAAATAATGCTTGATAAATTAAATTTTTGTTAAGTGCGGCACACATATACTGGTGTTACTCTATGTGTCTACGTAATAGAATCCTGTAAAAAATTTTCGTTAATTATATAAAATAATAACTACGAATTAGAGAAGGCAATAAAATTCTAAGAACGTGTTCTCTTCATTTTCTACTAACAAACATCGAAGCATGCTTTAGAATTAATTAGTTTCTATTCTAATTATAACACCATGACATTTGTGCATTGAGAGGTAAAGGTGCGAACGGTAAAAAACATATATTAAATACATTTAATAAAAAGCGAAATAAAAAATACCAGTTTTTGCGCAGCGCCTGAAGGGTTTACCTTCATGTCGAAACCGGAGGGTGATGCCCACTCGAAGAGTAGTATCATTACCGTTGCGGCGTGTATAGCAACAATACCCACCAGCATCCATGAAGCCGTATCGAACGGTTCTGAAAATTGCATTGTTAGGTGCTAAAGTGAATTTTCTGTTTTAACACTACCAACGTTCGTCGCATATTTTCGCACAGTGACGGTTCATACAAAATTACTGCTTTTATAAATATCCTCCCAATTCATGCAGCAATATTAATATTTCGACATAACATCTGCTTTCGCAAATATTTTACTCAATTTGTGTAACACTGTTTACTTATATAAAGATAACATGTATATTTTAGACATGTTGTCGACTTGTAAACACGTTATTATAAATAAACATTATAAATAACGGTTTACGGTGTGATCTTTACAAATACAATTCTCACCTAAAAATGCAGTGGGAGATATTATGCCAGTTCGTTTTGCTACAACAATGGCGATACCAGTTTCCATATAAGGTACAGTGAAATCGACCACTGCTTCCCTTTCCGAGTTGATCATTAATGAAGTCATCACCATGTCGGTCTTTCGGTTGACCAGATCAGCTATAAGCCCGTTCCACTTCCCATTCTGCGTATAATATTAATAAACCGTGACATTTGTTTGATATATCAGAAAGTCGATTGCAATTCGCGAAATGATTTTTATCGAAAGATACGGTTAATTTTATTGAATATTCGTACAGTTATAAATATAAGAACATATAATTATTTAACGGAATAAAATACTGAGAATTATTTTGCATGCTACGCAAGATTCAAACAGGAATTTATATTTCTCGTCATTTTGTGTGTCAATGAACGTAATTTAATACGCCAGTTTCTCACGAAAGAGAAATGATGAAGCGATAACATGATTAGAACGCACAATAAACAAAAAATTATTCGTTTCTAGGCTATTCAAACTACCATTGAAGCGTAAATATATGTTGCAATGTCGGAAGCAACTTTTGTGCAGCGGAAATTAAACGCGTCAAAAGCTCATTCATGCATACATTTCGTAATAACAGTCATTAATAGGTGGGTCAACACGTGCTTGCAAGAGAATGATTGTCGTCAGATAATTCGGCTTTTAAATTACACACCTATGAGTCTATAAGGTTGCAGTAGAGCATAATTCTTTTCCTATTTCTTATATTCGACAAATTTTTATCGGAGGTGCAAAGAGACTAAAAAGATCAATCATGCCTAAAGCCGCATTACATTTCGTTCGCGATGTAGTCGTCTGCCGTAGACATGAAAGGACAGAAATTTTAAGCGTCCAAAAGGAAGAAATAAGCGCGCCGTTCTGAATGCGGTAAAATGCTCCGCGGGAATTTTCTCGTTGCATTACAAGACACATTTATCTTCCGTGCGATGTAAGTAAGCAGCACCTTTCATGAATTTTGTTCAGACTCACCTCTAAAGTACCCCACCTGCCGTCCTCCACCCTTACGAGCTCATAAGTGAAACCAATTTCCTCGGAAAACTTTTGCAGCAGATCGATGCAAAATCCGCTACAGCACTGATAAAAACTCGCATTATTTTTCACCAATTGATTATCTAGGATTCTGGAACATGAAATGGGAACTCGTAAATGGCAGTATCTATTGAACATGGAAATATCGCGTGTATTTTATATTCGAACGTATACAACTTCAGAAGAAAATATAATTTATTCGTAAAAAATTAATGGAAAATATCTAAACAGAATTAAGATACTAATTTATATTGTAAAATTGATATATATTTTTATCAATGGAAACTTTTACGAAATAGAATCCATCGTGTAATACAATAAGAACATTAAATTTAATATATTAGTAATTAGAATTTTTTAATTTTTGATATTTTGAGATGTGATGCATACATTTTTAAGGCAACATTTCGCTCTCCCCACTAGAAAATTTCTATTATATTATTTACATATTAATCAAAAATTTTTTAAGTAGTAAACACTTATATAAAGAATAGAATAAAATGTGTTCAACAAAATTACAGTCGCATTCTTAAAGAAGTTATTAACTAATAAACCATCTTTAGAAACGTACAAAGTTTGATATTTTAAGGCAACATTTCGCTGCTCCCACCAGAAAATTTCTGTTACATTATTCACGTAATAGGCAAAAATTCTTCTTAAGTAGTAAACTCTTATGGTATATAAAGAATAGAATAATGTATTCAATATAATTACAGTGGCGTTCTTAAAGACATTATTAACTAATGAGAGTAGAAAGTTTTTCACTTAAGCGCCTTGATTTTTCGCCTCAAGAATTTTTGTATTTGGTCGTTCTTTTAGACGATCTTGGCCCACTCTTTATCCCGATACAAGCAAGGTGCAATTAAATTCACCACAGCTGTGCTATTCGGGTCAGATGTCGTCGGCGCAAGAACTGACAGCCATTGTTAGTCGCCTTTTGAGAAAATCGCCCCTCGGAATGAAGCCCTTTCATGCATCTGACATATACAACTAACAAGATTCACTCTGAGAGTAACATTAAATTCTTTTGTGCACAAAGTCTAAGTCATGATTAATGCTGATAGACCAAGGGCACAATATTATTACGATAAACGAAGTTTAAATGGTATGTAAAAATAGAAGACAGAAGGCAGTAAAACAAAATTATTAGAGAGCCACAAAAATTTCATGTATTGGTAAATAATTTCATAGAATATATCAATTATTATTACAACTTATTATAAAATATAATTTTCACAATAAAGTTATGTTTGTATTTATGACAATTTATATTTATAACAATTTCGTATCAACGATAAAACGGAATTATATCAATTGAACTATATAACAAAACATATTTTAAAATATAATAGATGTAACAGATATAACAGAACAGATTTCAAAAAGTTGAATAATAAATTTTCCTCTATTTAAAAAAAAGTTGTTAATCGTAGATTTGTATAGACCGTGCATATCGCAACCCTTCTCGAATTACAATCGAGTTGATTATTATTGTTGAAAGTTTATGCAGTTTGCAGAGAATATTAAATATCGATTGACATTGCTTCTCTTCCTGCGTATTCACAAAACATAAATAAATTTTAGTTTAACACGGAAAATCTATACAGTTTTGATTGCAATATGAATTAAACATATTTTGGCACAAGTGTATTAACGACGTATTGAGCCTTCAATGATAAATTGCTTAAATTGGCGGTAGTGAGTAATAATTGTTTCAAACAGTTATATCAATGTATTTTATTTGCAGCCGAATGAATGTGGCCGATTCCATCGAAGCGTTACTTCAAATTGCCGATTAAAAGTTTGCCGACATCACTTTACAGATGCCGTGCTCCATTTAGCATGACTGTTAGAGGAACAAATGTTTTTTTTTCTCAATTTTGTTGCTGTAACAAAACATTGGAGGTTTAAAAAAATTTATTTGAAAATATGAGATTTTAATAAAGTTTAAATAATAAATACGTAATTTTATCAGTGTATAATAGAATTTGATACAATCTATAATACATTTTAGAATAATATAAGAAATTAGAGTTAAAAAAATATATATTTAAAAAAACAAAAATTTTATTAGAATTTTAAAAAAAGGTATATTGTGGTCGTAACAAATTTTGTTTTTCGTAATTTTAATTAGAAAGTTATCAATTATTTTTCTTTGTCAATTATTTTATTTTTTATGACGTATTCAATACACCACATAATAATGATCAATAATTGATTGATAACAATGTTTTTTCAAAACGAGATGCTATAAACAAAAACACATGAAAAAGAGGAATCAAATCTGAAAATGGATGATAGATGTAAGTTTCCATAACGGTATATTCGTCATACTTTTGCATTGTTTACAGTGTCGATTACAGCATTTTCGTCAATGTGTTGACATGTATGCGACGCACGAAAATATCGGATTCCAATACCCATACGTGAATAAAATTCGGTATTGTACGCTTTTGCATCCTTTCTTTTGTATCATGTTTCCGATTTCGAAAAATGCATGCAGCAATATATGTTTGCGTGCAATTGCAATTTTTTTACATAATTGGACTTACCTAAAAGCAGACTTGGGTAGTAACTAGTTAAAAAGTTAAAAGTTAAACAAAAAGTTAAAAAGTTAATAACTAAATTAAGTTAATAACTTTAACTTAATTTAGTTAATTTTAAATGCGTTAATTTTTAACTTCAACTAGTTATTTTTAAACATTAACTTATTAACTTTTTTCTAAGTTAATTTTTTTTAAAAGAAGGAAGACAAACACAATACAATCTAACAATATATTCTCGATTATTGAAAATTATCTTTACAGCAGTAAATATAATGATGTAAAAGATTATCCATCTG
>QKQZ01000156.1:23370-34832 GCA_003595255.1 Solenopsis fugax | reverse complement strand
GCGATCCTCTCTCCGTCTCCCTCTTCCGTTTATCCGTCCGCGACCACCCCCCTTTTCTCACTCCCTCTCAGGTCCGGCGAGTTCCCAACACGCATACAGAAGCCCGAAGTTTGCACTCGTGTTTGTGTTGCGCCATCCCCGACCGCCACCGTCGACGCCACCACCGCCACCCGTCCCGGCCTCCTGTGTGTTAGTGGTACGTGTCTGCGGGGGCGGGTGAGACCGCGCATAGCCGCGCTCACCGCTAAAGAATGTGTTAGATGTACATAAGCGGCACGTCGCGTGCACACAGGGATGGCGCCGGGCCTTGTCCCCTTTGTGTTTACCGCATTATCGAGAGGCGCGACCCCCGCCTGTGTTTCCCCGCAAGTCCATCAAATCCCGAATGTCATCGCGGAATTTCGACGTATGTAAGCTCGTTCTATAGATAAGGGATGTGACAGCAAAACATATATATATATATATATATATATATACATACATATACACAGAATTATTCCTGCACTGTTTACACATACCTCGCAAATGAATACGGCATCAAAATAGGGAAAAGCGTTCGTATAAACGAAGAAAGTCTGAAATTTCTGAACATCGTCATCTGCCACTGACTTCTCGCTGTTACTCGATGTTAGAAAATATAATAAGGGAGAAAAGCACAGTGACAGGAAGTAAGTTATGAAGATAGAAATGAAGAATACCCAATATTTTCGTTCTAATATTAGGAAGATCCATTTTCACCGAACGGAACGTCGGTAGTTTTTCCATTTTCATCGCAACTTTGAGAATCTTCATTTAAATAGCTACTGTGTCGTGTTATATTCACATGTCTACGGATTTCGTGAGCAATAGTCGACCGACGAGTACGACGCGGAACAAAATTGGAACCGTGTCGTCTCTCGTGCACACGCGTGTATCCGAGTAAGTGGTAAATCCGGCGATTTCCATATTACTCTCCCTATGTACCGACATCGATAAATATTCGACCGCGCTCGGATGCGACCTCATCGGTTTTATTTTTATTCATTTTTCCCTTTTTTCCCTTTTTCTTCGAAGTACACCAGGCGCTTGCACGTCGCTTTTGTCCTCTTTCTTCGGACTTTTCGTTGCTATGCAGAGCCGAACATCGATGCAGTGTCGTTTCGTTTTGCATACAGAGCACACAAAACCTAATTCATAATCTACAAATATTGCTCCTGTGCAGATATACTGTTATTTGCGAATAATTAAAATCGGATGGAAATTGAGATATTGATTGTGTGTGCTATTTTATGAATTGATAAATATTATTTTTAAAAATATAGTTTTATATTAGGAACAATACTTTTTTCTATTTGCATATCATCAATAACACGATGTACGAAATTTTTGCATTTAATGTTTATTTTGTTCTTTGTAACATAAAAATCAAATTGAATTAGTATTCCTGAGGAAAAAATCGTTATTTTAATTGCTGCTTTGATTCTACTGTAATAATACAGAAAATATCACATTATTATTTCAATCCCTCTGGCGCTCCAGTCCGATAATTCGATTGCGGAAGATTACAGAAGTCGTCGTTACAATTTATCTTGCCACTCATGTTAATTACATGGGCTTGTTTTAAAAGCGTATGTAATAGTATATAATTAATTATCTTATTAACCTCTCTGTGACAATATAATGCGGGATGCATTATTATTAATTATCTGTTAATTATCTATTAATTAACCTTTAGTAATATAGTGTAATATTTTGATCATTATACCATTAAACGGAACTATTATCTTATTTTGTTACTGCAAATAAAACAGTTAAAACTTTTTTCAAGAATACCAGATGTTTAACAGTAAAAAATTGCTTTTTCTATTACAAATTTTTTCACAAGTTTAAATATAGCTTTTACATATGCTAGTTTTGATTGCGCAAGGGAATTGTTAATCACAGATTGCATTACATAGAAATTTCAGATATTTGATCCTTTCATTATTTATAATTTTCAAATACGAAATTGAGATTCTGTTTACGTAAACTCGATTAATAGTTAAACGGTCGTGTGTGAACCACATTAATCAAATCAGAGGTATGATTTTAGTTAATTACATCAACGAAATTGGCAGATTTGAAAGTTAAATAATAATAAATGATTTCTCTGTCCGAATCTGTGTTTCTCGCAAGCCAGTTAATTTCCAACGTAATTAAATCAAGCGCAAAAATGTAGATAAATGAAATTGAATAAAATATTATGCCCTTTGTATACAGAGGGGAGATATACGCAAACCCGTCTTTGTTTCAGAGCGAGATAGTACAGTTTCGATTTACGAGAGAGATTATTATACGAGCATAATTATCCATTAATATCGGCATTACTCGTGGCGCCGTTAACACGTGGCCAATGTCGTACACGAGATACGCAAGATTTGTGGCTGTATGGATGGTTTTTATCGGCACGATTTGTTGTACCTACAAAGCCACCTTTCTGTTTACTGCATTATTTAGAAGTATGACCCACTTCCGGAAGTCCATTAAATCCCGGCTAGTGCTGTCGGGGAACTCGAAGTACGGATATCCCGCTCTGAGAAACTGGCTTAAACGATAGTCACGTAGGAAGTACTGCCGCGCGCCCAACTCGCCCCACGGTACCATTGCTTAACATCAAGCGTCGTCGAAGAAAGAATTCGCAAAGCATTACGAGATTTACGCGTCCCTGGTTGCTCTTAAAGCGGATCGAATATATCTCGCCTTTACGAACGCACACTGTTTTACGGTTGATTTTTACTGGTCACGATCTCCTGCTAGAGATATATGAATGATAAAAATTTAAATTATACGGAATATATTATGCGAAGGGATGTTAAATTAAATATATTAGGACCGCGTAAAAAAAGAGAGAGAGAGACCACACAGTAATAAATATAGCGATATCGATTAAAAGAAAAAAAAACGACTGATGTGAGACTGGCGCGTTTATTTTTTATCAATAGAAATTACGCCGCTTTTGACAAAACGCCCGTGAAACACTGTCGCGTAATAGGCTCATTGAAAAATTGAGCATTCTATTATCATCGTTATAATCGACTGGCATTCGTTTTGGATAAGTGGAACCTATCGGGCGCCGTCGAATCATTGAATTATGCATCACTTTTCGACGGCAGCGTCAAAAAGCGGTATAATTCTGACGTTTAATTGCCATTATCGCGAGATTGTCACCGAATATCATATTTCACATGCATGTAGCGGGACGCGCTTGCCACGACAACTTCTCCACGCCCTCTTAATTAATATGTGTTTGATTGATAGTGCGTGCATGCTGTTCGAATTGAATCGCAACAAAAACACGCGTTCTGCAATTCAGTTTTTGTCGCAATCCGAGACGAGGACACTTGATGGCACGTTCCAGCTCATGGACGAGATATGCATAATCGCGAAGTCTACGCGAAAAAAAAGAAACGCAATATGAGAGGCATTAATCATACGGGGAAAACAGCTGCCCTTCCTTTTACTCTCGGCGAATTATGTTTTTAGATTTCATTTATGTATGCGTTTGCACGGCATTTCTTTTAACAATGCAGGATTTAAATTTTTATATGCCTGTTTCTCTCGCGGAATGCCACCATTAATCATATGCTCTTTTTACGGTGAACTCTTCATCTCTAATAAGAGCAGATAAACCCGCAGCACCATTAGCACCAGTCACCACATGAAAGGGCGTGCGTCTCGGGAAAGAGGATGAAGGCCCGGAGCGGTGGGATAGAGATTTTCTCCGTTGACGTGGCGATTTGCGCAAGCAACAGGCAACTTTCATTAAAGCCTTTTCCCGAGCCCCGGCAATTCCTCTCTCTCTCTCTCTCTCTCTCTCCCCCTCTCTCCCTCCCTCCCTCTGTCCCGTGTCCGCCGGCTGTCGTGTTCCTCTCTTCGTCGCGCCACGTGTCGGCATCGGACCGGACGGTAACGTCTATGCCGGACACCGGCGTGCAGGTCGCGCGCGATGCATGCGAGAGAGGAATGCACCGTGTGCGTGCATGTGTCGAGGCAGGGCGAGGGAGCGAGAGAGGCCGAACCCAGGTCATTCACGAGTCTCGCGCGCGCTCTCACATTCATGCATTGTGCCACGCCAAGAATTGCCGGCGGCGTATTGGATGTGCGGGCGAGCACGGCGAAGATTCCTCTCGTGTGTTTAAGCGCCGTTAGCGTCGCGTACTGTAATCCCGTTTCGCGTTTTCGCGTCGCATCGCGCCGACCGTCCCTTGTGCTCAAACGTAATTAAAGCGACGGTGCCTCTCTCTCTCTCTCTCTCTCTCTCTCTCTCTCTCTCTCGTGTAAAAGGTTGTCCCGCGAGAGAACCGACAGTCAATCTCGCGCCTCTTTAGGACGCAGCTTTTGAGAACGTGGGATTAGTTCTACTTGGCAGCGAAACAAAAACACCACTGGAAACAAAAGCTTATTTCAAGAAGGAAAGCTACGAGGGCCGTCGTTTAATTAACATCGATAATTAGTAAGCGTTTGAACGAATTTAATCCGAGGATGTAATTAGATAAGCAATTCTCTCGTTTTTCGCGATATTTCTCATGAAAAATCATGAGAAATCGGGCGTTGCTTGGGGTGGAAATTTAATTTAAAGCTTTGTTTGAATGTTAAGATACTTAACGGGGGGGAAAAAAACGCGCGAAGCGAAATAAGCGAAATAAGGTAAACGTTTCGCGGATAATTCCCTTAAGCGGGTAGCAATTTCTGCCTCGGCGAGAGAGGAGAGGAGAGTAGGAGAGGTGGCGCATTAAAATATTAATCGCGCACTTGAACACCGTGCGAAGCGAGAGAATCTCTCGACTGCCGTGCGCGCGGCGCGACTGCTGCAAAAATGCGAAGTTCGAGCGGCGAACCAAAGAAATCACTCTCGCCCGGCTCTTCGTACCGTTCAACGAAGTCTCCTTCTCGTTGAAAACTTTCCTTCGGAAGTTTTTTTCCCACCCACTTCAAGTTCTCCCCCGGCAGACTCTCTCAGCACTTCGTACGTAGACGGGGCGCCTCGCGCCGCTCGCGCGCGCCCCCGACGTGTACATCTATATAACTATATATATATACGTGAGGAAGAGGGTGCCGAGGGAGGAGGAGGACGAAGTGGGACCTTTTTATCTGTTTTCCATCGGGCAAAACGAGTTGCCTTTTGTACGGCGGTCGATAAAGGGAGGAAATGATGATCCCCCAGGATGAGCCGCGCGCCGAGGGAACTTTCAGAGCGCGACGTTGAAGCCTGGTCGTTTTAACGACGTCGTGGATTTGCGGCGAGGACGACGACGGTGGTGCGACGGTGGTTGCGGCGGTGGTCGTGAGGGGAACGGCGAAAGGGTATGGCCGTTTTACCACGCTCGTATAACGAATTATAAGGCGGGAGGACCCGCGATCGAACGACCACGGGAATCTGCTCGATGCCGGAATAATCTTACGGCTATATAACGCCGCTTTCCCGAGCTCGTGATACCGTCGTTTCGGAAAATCGCTTGTGCGGCACTGCGCATCGTCGGGTTACATATTGCCGTTAGTTCGTCGCGGCGTGTGCGTCAAGAGGCAAGGAACGACGGAATTATACCGCGATTATTTGCGCGTGTGTGTGTGTGTTTCACCAATTGTATCGCACGACTAACTGTGTTACTACTTAATTAATGATTAGGACTGTGAAAATCTTCTCTAGCCGATAACGTTGTTATTTTTGTTCTTTGATGAAATGTGTACAACTCGAGTACTCGAATCAGTCGAATCTCAGTCGGGCGAGTTTTGTTATCCTGTATCTGTCCGGTTTAATTTTAATTGGGAACCCGAGTATTGTTGCAAGTTGTTCGGTGCAATTAAAAGTAATTAAAGTACGCTGGATGTGNTCTTTTTTTTTTTTTTTTTGCAACGGCTCGCTGCATTCGGGCGTAACGGACCGACTTCTACTCGGCGAAGTTGGAAATTTTTAAGCTTGTCCGGATGTAAATACAGTTTGATCGCGGATGAGCAATGAAATTGTAGACGATTGTGCAAATACATAAGACACACGTGTGTACAATATCATCCAGGGAGACACGAACACGAGGTGCGCAAACACACACCATCTCCACGTTTCTTCAACGAGATTCAATATTTGTCCCGCCCGAATGAAAGTGTATTATCGCGTATCAATCAAGAAGAACAAATGTTTGCCGAAGGGCGGAGGTAGCTGCGACTTGGAGTAGTCGTCGGCGAGACGACACTCCCCACCGTGTCGAGAAATCACCGATCGACATAGGGATTAATTATCTAACGATTAAATATCAGTCTGTCGATCGGGAGAGTTTGAACCGTGATCGTATCGACGCGAGCGATCGCACAATCGCGCTAAGGTCGATTTAATCGGCACGCCCAGTTCATATTGCAGCCCGCGAGACGAGCTGTTTAAGTTGTATCGCGTCGCGCTGATGCAAAATGCACAAGCATTACGTGAGTCGAATCTTGTCGCGTCGCACTTTATACAGGATGCTGCTGAAATACTTGGGCGAGCTTTGCTGATGTTCCCCTTGATCAAGTTGGCGCCGATTTTTCCTCGACGGAAATTTGATTTGGCTGCGCTTCTCCTTTTTATAACTTTAAATATTAAATACTCTGGCAACCGAGTTGCCAACGTACTGATGCCGCCCTCAATAGGAATTCTGTTAAAATAAACCCGAAATTGGATGTGGGATTTCGATATTTATATGAAATCTGACGCATGACAAACTTTTCATTTTCGTATCTGACCATTTTCAAACACATTGGTATTTTTGATAAGGAAAAATAAGCTACGAATTGTTTGAAGATTACATTTACAAAGTTTGTTCAAGCATTTTAGAAGCACACTGTACACGAACGTCGCACATGCGGGAATTGTCAGCGTCTTTCTTCGCCTATTTCTACGTAGACTTCAATTTTGAATTTTGCGAGGATAGACGGAGTGGCAAATCGGATTTCCTGAATTGTCGAGATCTCCGCTTCTCTCGGGGAAGCATCATCGAAAACCAGTTTGAACGGCTGGGTGGTCGATAAATAGTCAGACAAGGACGTGCGAGTGTCGTTGAAGGATTCGCAACTTGCGCAGGTGACGCAATAGATTTGTCCGCCTGCCACTGTTGCAGCCGTTTTAGAACAACGCGCAGTTTTGTTCACATCACGCTCATGTCCTTCGCCATGATTTCTGCAAGGCGAGAGACACGTTTCAATTGTATAAAAAACTGAATGGTTATTCCATCGAGAAGTCGTCGTCGTCGTCGTCGTCGTCGTCGTCGTTAAAAATATTGACAACCGGTCGGATATTTACGTATTGTAAAGTAATATTTCTGAATGTCTGATAATAGTCTGTCCGTATCTACTGCGTGTCGATTTTTGTAACGCGTATTTGATACTCAAATTTTAAAGCATTTTCCTTATCCGTGTAGCATTTTTAACTTAGGGTGCTACCATGACTAAATTTTCATCAAAAATGAATTTGTTGACTAAGAGCTTGTAATTCCTCTTATTATTCTTCACTTTAGTACGTCTGTAGTTACAATGTTAGATCTGCACTACGTTCTTTATAACCTGTAACTTTGAATTTGCTTGGATGAATATTTATTCAGAGTAATGTTAATGTTATTTTTTTTCTATGCATAATTTTTTGCAATAACATTAAATTTGGTTGCGAGTTTATTTTTATAAATTAATAAACTATATAATGGATAAAGAAATACTTAGAGATAAAAAACTTGTTTTTGCAATTGTGAATAAATCTCGCAATAATTTTTCTGATTGAAAAGGATCTGTCAGAGAGAATATTATTTTATATATAATAAATTGGTACATAATTATTATATCGTTATTCGAATATTTACATTAATTACTCTGCTCAAAAAGGTTGTCGATTAGATTTTCAAAAAAGCAACTTTCTTTACTCCTAGGTATCAATTGTAATCTAATAATTTTGATTACAATCCGAATTAGAACGATTTAAAACAGAAAAGCTTGTAAAATTCTCTTGAGATTTAATAATTTACAATAACATTTAATAATGGTGAATTCGATTGGACGCACTAGTTTACCCTGGTGCACATTAAAACTGTCGTACACAAATCGACAAAAGATATATGATATGTTACTTTTAGATTAAATTAGTGTTTAATCGAATTCGTTATAAGATTGTTATACATTAAAATTCATTTGTTTTACATTAAAATAGTAATAGTTCAGTTATTCTATCAATTTAAAATACTTATAAAATAGATGTAAAAAGTGTTAAAAAGTTTTAAATTATGTGGGTGAATTTTCACTCACAGAGTAGTATTAACGTCAGTAAAATATGAGTAGGATTAATATGAATTTGTGTCTTCCAAAACGGCCTGTCTGAAAACAGATCGATTTCGCGTGTTAGCTCGCTATGATATCACTTTAAGCGATAACCAGTTGCTGACAAATTGGCGTGACTCGTCTCGTTCCAGTCAGGGATTATTGCAAACTGCGAGCAAGGGACTGCTGGCAACTTGAAGGATACTGATGGCGTCAAAAGTTTCCTCAACCGTTCTCCCGGCGGCGTAGTAAATATTGAGACGCGGCTTTTCGTACGTTAAGGCGACGATATTATTGCC
Source organism: Solenopsis fugax (assembly GCA_003595255.1). Taxonomy (NCBI): domain Eukaryota; kingdom Metazoa; phylum Arthropoda; class Insecta; order Hymenoptera; family Formicidae; genus Solenopsis; species Solenopsis fugax. The sequence continues at coordinate 26,247 of QKQZ01000156.1, read as the reverse complement.
GCGCTACTTTTATCGATGTTTACAAAGTTTAATTACTAACTCGTTCTCACAGCCATTCTCACTGGTATACAAGACAAACTTAAATTACTGCGCACACGAGGGCTTTGACACCGAGACACAGTAGAATTAATATTCACAGCAAGGGCAGCGAAATCCGAATCAGGGCGCAATCACGGTGGCTGAATAGCGGGCGTGGAGATATAGTGTTAATTATGTGCCAAATAAATTACCAACTTGTTGATCGTCATTAATACTCGATAAACCTGGTCAAACATCCAGTGGTCCTCTTGCGAAGACCCAGAATACTTATAAGCCCTAATAATAACGCGTGTAACGCGACCCGTTCTCGCGTGGATCACGCGCGGGTTTAATGGCAATATCTCTAATCGCTATTATACATCGCGAATGCGAATCACGCTTTAGTGTAACGAACGCGTGTAAACGTGCGTCGTCGTCGCGGCACGTTGCGCCTCGTGTGATCCGGGACAGAAGATGAAGCTTGAAATACCGTGAAATAAAGAGGCAAGGGTTGAGACGTACCAGCGGCGAAACGTGTGCGCGTGCTGTTTTAATTAAACGAAAAGCGGCATTTCGACGTGAATAAAGATATGCGAGTTAAATTAAAAACGACAATAAGCTTTATTAAACTGGAATATATCAAACGTGCGATTACAATTTATTATAAGTATTCAACATCTTATAAATAGATAATACATAAATCTCGTATCGTGTCAAAATTGAATCTCTATATATAACGTATACACTTTTAATAATAATTTAAATATATCTTGAAATAAGAACGCAGCTATAAGTTGAACATGAACAGGCAATATCACATTTATTAAATTAGAAATAATTTAATAATTAGCGATGCTAACTTGTGTGATGTTAGATTCCTTATCCCCCCTGAAAAAACTGTAAAGAATTTATTGCGAAAAATATCACCTCAGCCAGGGTTCGAACCTGGAACCTCCCGAATCTGCGGTCCGGGCATCTTACCACTTCGACCACTGAGGCCTTGGGAGGTTTCAGGTTCGAACCCTGGCTGAGGTGATATTTTTCGCAATAAATTCTTTACAGTTTTTTCAGGGGGGATAAGGGATCTAGCATCACACAAGTTAGCATCGCTAATTATTAAATTATTTCTAATTTAATAAATGTGATATTACCTGTTCATGTTCAACTTATAGCTGCGTTATGACCGGAAAAGTAATTCGGCGCGTAGTCGGTTGAATTTGAAAAAAGGTATATAAAAATCACACAAGTAAAATTTATAAAAAGCACTAAGATCCAGCTTGACCGTAGAAGGCGTTCTTATTTCAATTTGTACGTATTACATTAACGGTCGAATATCTCCAATTTTAAATATATCTCTTTTGGCCGAGCTACACTTCTCTCGTGCGCCATCGTTAACAGTAATATTAAATAAATGAATTTGATCGACGATGTTTTCTGTAGATGAGCCGCCGTGTATCCTTTCTGTTACTATGTTCTGTACATCCAGCCTCATCGTGACCGGCGCGCTTATATCATATCTCGTTTATGGAGCTCCGGCGTATTGTTGCACTACCCTGTTCCACTCCTTCGGGAAGGATCGCTGAATGTGAGAAAGGACCTTCTTGATCTGACGTGTCTCTTCGGGGCTGCACTGCGGGCAGGAGCCTCTCAGAACCAGCGGCACTAAACCTGGATAAAATAACGACGTAGAATTTCAACAGAATTTTCGGGTCGGTTTTATGTAGTGAACTTATATGCGCAGGGCTCCTCTCGAGATTCATGTGTGTATGCACAATATTATCGCAAGATATAATGGTATTTGATGTTTAACATTTCCGCAACTGTATACAGTCTGTCCCGGAGAGAATCCCTGATGCTAATTTTAACCTTTTATGAGATGAGCGTTGCTGCGCGCGCGGCACGAAAAATAAAATAAAAATGAAAAAGAAGAAAAAGAAATGAAAAGAAAAGCCCCCGCCTCTCAAAAGCGAATAAACGTCCGTGTATGACAGTATGATACAAGTTGGAATAGAGTAGCGGTAATGCTCGATATTTCGTGCTCTCGATGCGATAAAGGATCGAGACTGATACGATCTCGCTGAGCTCAGATTCCACTTCCGTAGACACACGAAAACGTTCGACCCCTACTGTTTACTCTGCAACGACGGAAACGCGACAATTAGCATGACGTTCTTGTTCACAGTGTATATCTCACAGTGGAAATTGAACTCACCGAAATTACATGGAAATTACGCCAACCGTAAACTTTACACAATTCCCGATACGATAAATATCCGAAATTTACTTTGAAAACATCAAGGAGTTTCCTCTGTTCCCTGTGATCTTTTTCTCAAGGTAAAAGTCGATCGCTTCTCGCGATGAATACGTCGCGATATCAAAGAGAAATTGGAATTTTATTCTAATTGTAAGTTCCGTTCGAAATAATCGGGAGGCGCGATTTCTCCGCGATGGCGATGGGTCTACTCGTACTTTTCAAACGACGTCCGACGGGGTCGCACGGCGCCTCTCCCAGGGCGCACTTAAGCTGTCTGTTCAAGTAACGTTTGTCGCTCAGGGCCATATTCAGTTGTTCGTCGGAAACCCGCGATCTGCCGGTTTGCTGCCCCTCAACGTTGTCCGTTGACTCGGTGGCCTCGGCGGCCATCGCCGCGGCGAGCAGGGCACAGAGCAGGACGAGGAGGATCTGCAACATAATTGCAACAGTATATGCAAATGCATGAGCCACAATAGCGCACCGATTATTATTACCGAATTTTGCCGCACCGGCACGTTTCCCGGATTTTCCAGCGCGTTTCACGATAGTCCGGGATAGTCCCGCGACTTTATTGCCCCGTCGGATTTCCGCCATAACGGCGAACG
>QKQZ01000156.1:0-23319 GCA_003595255.1 Solenopsis fugax | reverse complement strand
GAGCCGTAGCGGCTCGGGCGCGACGTTAAACTTATTAACCCCCGGCGCAGCGGCGGCGGCGGCAGACGAGATATCCCGACGACGGTGCTTAACGTGATTACACCATCTGCAAGTATTATGGTAAACGGGTTCCGGCTTTGGAGGGACACGGAGAGACACAAGACGGAGCGCGCGCGCAGATATACCCTGCATGGGGTGAAATTAGCTGCGCGGCCGTCCGACAATAAGGGCGGAAGCACGTCTGTCATGCGGTAACGAAAGCGGATAAGGTAGAGCTGGGCTGCAGGCGAGGCGGCGCGCCCCGGTGAAGCACGCCAAAGCTAACACGGCTAAACAAGCAGCAACCCACCGTCGTGCCGCTGCTATACGACAGCGGGTATGCGAGTAGCTCCCAATCTCTGTTTGCTCGTTCTTCTCTCTCTCTCTCTCCTCCATCCAAGATATTTCGCCGCGTCGGGTCGCACATCGTCGTCGTCGTCGTCGTCAGAGCTTAACTAAGGTCACCGTTTTTAAATTACCTCCTTGTCGCCGCGACCACTCTCCTTTTTTTCATAAACTCACGACCATTCTAATTTCGAGAAGTGAATTTTCACCTCGCGCCTGGTACCGCAACACGTTTCGCCGCGGTCTCTCTGTCATTAAGGATGCTTCTTGAAAGATTCAGCGACCGCGCCAACGAGTGTCCGCTAATTTCGTAGGTATTTGCGTTATCGCGCGGTATGATACAATTATTCCACACCGCTCGGATTAAAGAGACACGTTCTCTGGAACGTGTGCGACCGCGCAAATACCTACGGCTAAAAATTACTTAAATGCTTTGCATAAACCGCGTATTTATTCGACGTTATTTACTAAATATGCAGAGCCGGCGCTTCAACACTGGATACCACTTATGAAATTTTCGAAACATCAAATATGCACTATGTGATACCTGAAAAGTGATATCTTGTTTTGAACTGTGCGTATGTGATGTGTATCGAAAGTGCCAACACACCGCTGCTCGATGATGGTCCCGCCACTGCTGATAGTTTTTATACCTCGAAAATGGGATGTAGGTCAATTGACTCTTTGGATTTGTGCGCCAATCAAAAAAGTACAGTGTGTGTGTGTGTGTGTGTGTGTGTGTGTGTGTGTGTGTGTGTGTGTGTGTGTGTGTGTGTGTGTGCACGTTGCATTCGTCACATTGCTTCGCGCAGCGTTAATAGAACGAGTTTATGGAGACGCGTTGATTATCCGACACGACAGCTTCGACGTTGGAACGTATTTCTAGATTATTACGAGCCCGTAATATACCCGAACCCGTAGGCAATCGAATTCCTTCGCTCGCTGTTTATTGGATTCCTTTGACATCCTTTGTGCTAACGTATTCGCGCTGATCGAGGCCCCTCTTTTGCATATCGCCTCGCGAGTAAACCCGTTTGGAAGCCCGAGCTATCCGCGTCGCGATACGAGAACGTATGACTCGCCGACTACACTTTTGCTTCATCTATTTTTTCCCTTCTACACTACGCGCGGCGTTATAATTTGAATTTTTAATCCCGCCGTCCTTTCACTGCTTTCTCCGGCCTGGATTTCGAATAACCTCGGGCTCCACGATCACCGATGTTCTTTCTTGTCGGCGTGGCTTTTCACGTATGCGCGTAGCCGCAAGAATTTTTTATGCTTCTTTTTCATTTTAACGCTAAGTACTCTGGATTATATACGTGAGACGTGGAATACTCAATTTCTCGCTGCCGATAGGCGATTACTAATTGAGCGTTCAGTAAGAGCTCATCGTAATTTCTCCAGTTTTGTTTTATTTGAAAATTTAAGTAGAATAATTGATCATTAAAGTTGAAATATATTTTACATTTATTAAAAATATTGTTTTACTACCAACACTAAAGTAACTATCTCAATTACTGCCGCTTTACGCACATACGCAGAGAGAATTTTTCATTAAATTTTATCGCAAGATTTGCTACAAATTTTACTATGTCTAGTGACAAGCTTGGGACAACTTGGCAACTTATCAAATATTATGAGCAACGATAGGAATTTTTGAAATATACAAAAGACATTTTATAAACTGCTTTTATAAAAATTTACCATGCAGTATCATAAAATTTTTACAATTTGAGACAAAATTTTCTTAGGTATATAATGATATCTACACTGAAAAAAAGATGGCATTATATAGTATCTATTTATGATATAAACAGCACGTCAAGCAATTTACCGTGCTGCGTAGTAAAATTATTATGAGCAATGAAGTCAGATTGAAATATCAGACTACATGGTAAAATTTATATAAGATATTATATATGTTTATCTTTAATGGCATTTATTTTATTTAAAACAATAAAGAATTATAAACTGTTCAACAAATTTTATAATCACTGAAATTTCGCTATACAGTTCAATAAAAATAATAAAACATGTTTTATATTTTTATGTGTTGAAATATAAAATATGTGTAGTAGATATTAATAAATCAGAAAAAAATCACATAAAATTCTTCGAAATACAATGTTATCCTGACTACCTACCATGATATTTTCAGGATAAATTTTATGAAAAATTCTCACCATGTAGAGTTTCAGTTAGAATGCTTATTTTATGTAGGGAAAGAACGATTCTAATAAAACACCTAAAAATTTAGCTGGATAAAAATCCGAAAATAATTGACTCAGATTATGTCAAATTGTGTCAGTTATGTAGATCGATTAAACTGATTACTAAAATCAAAAATTTTTGCAGCATTGCTTGAACGTTCATCATAATTATTTTGATGGTCCAATAATATTATTTTCTTATAGATCTGTGTCCAACTAAATTTTTAAATAGTTCCAAATTGTTTTTTCCATTTAGTTTTTTAAATATATATAATAAACATCCTTTTTTATCTTCATTCGAGTAAAAACTTTAATATACACAAAATAACAGCAACGAGCTCGAGAAAACTGATTGATTATTTAAATATAATGAAAGAAATATTTATAAGATATGAACCTATTATTGCCAGTTCTGCCAGTCAATGTCCTAAATATTACCTCCTTTCTCCTCGATTACTACTACCGCACATATCTAATATTTTCCTATTTATCGCCGCGCATTATGTTTATATGATAGTCTTAGTTTGACAGTAAAACATTTTTAATACATAACACTCTCATATTTAACATTCTCACTACTTTTTGTTCTAATATTACAGTTGAAAAATGCGGCGGCAATTAGGACACTAGCAGTAATTGGGGCAATTACCCTGTTTCACGATCCAAACGCTGTTTAATCACGGCATAATTACGTTTCGCATTTCAAGTCGCACTTAACACGCCTGCTTCCGTCCGTTTGATTTCCCAGCGGAGACGCGGAATCTCGAATTTCGACTTTTGTGGCAGAATTCTAATAATCGGGACGGCTCCGTAAATCACGACGCGCGCCACGTAGACATATATATCTATATATAATATATATATATCTCGGGAGTGATTTGTAGGTTCGATGCTGGCGCGCTCGCGCAAAACCGCTTACTTCCGCAAACCTGTGTGGATTATAAGAATTATTGCCTGTTCTGAATGGCAAATTGGCGTCGATATATAGATTTTATCGCCGAAACGTCGCGCTAATACTGGTCCTTCTCACACGCTATAACGCAACGGAATGTTTCGTGCAACGAGTGCCATGCACCGCACGCTCTCTCGCTCTCTCTATCTCTCTGTCTCTCTGTCTTTCTCCGTTATACATACGGCGATCCGCATACGGGCCGTTAATTACGCTCGCATTGAATGTAACGGCTGATAATGCGCCGTAAGCATACGACGCGACGCGATGCGAGACCGTGGTGTTGGTATAGTATTAATTACGTTCATTGCCCGCGCCCATATACGGCAATAATTACGTGCAGCTATCGACACGGCACTTTCGCCCCGATCACGATGATTTACTGTGCCGCGTCGTCACGTCTACGTGCGGCGGCAACGCGGTTATAAAATTAATAATCCGAATTCACCGCAGATGGAGAGTTACTTCCATCGGTGAATGGTAAACTGGAGATATATCAGCGGATGCAGTCCTACGAGTTATATGACCGCTATCGGCGTCGCCGTTCGATAAATAATAATTTAGCGACGCCCGCCGCCTACGTTGCCGCGGCATTATTTGCGGCCGCGTTAATTTACGGTTATCAAACTAATTTACAGTTACTTGGCGGTAATCGAGATATACTAGCGAGATTGTCGCCGGGAGCCCGCGTCTTCTCGTTTCGGCACCGGTAAATAATATTACCAATAAATAACGCAGCTTGCGCCCTTTCGTGTACAATATTCGCGTGGGGCGAAAATGAATTGAGGGACAAAATTATAACAGTGGATCGTAGATTAATAATTGTCGAGTGAAATCGTAATCGTCGAACGAAATTTCAAGTGTACCTACTCGTATTTATATTAGAATCTTATTTTAGAAAACCATCGGGATTTTAACGATATTTAATAAGCACACACATTTCTCTCATTCTTTAGCATTATATTAAAATTTTTTTTTTAACAAGAAGATTAATTTGCATATTAACATTTTAAAAACCGTGAAAAAAGATGTCATGTAAATTTAGTGCTATTACAATTTATTTTTTACTCGTCGTTTCTTATCGTACATCTCGCAGTTCACGAAATGCAAAAATAAATCTAATGCAATTATTGCTATTTCGTTTTTCATTATTTTTCAATATTACTACTCTAGTCGTTTTTCCCCGTTACTGGGGTCGTGGCCTTCCGTAACACGGTTGACTAGTTCTAATATTACAATTGAACTTAAAAGATGTTTTATAGCATCGAAATTTCGTTTATTCGTTTATTTGCTGCTTAAAATGCATCTTTAGTGCAATCACCATCAAGTGATTGCACTAAAGGTTTACAAAATCGTTAGATAATTCTTTTCGCGATTGTCATTCTGATCGAGCAATGTTTCGAAACCTTTTGCATAAGTATACGATTGCGATACGTTTGAATTATAATGTTATCGCATTATCGATAAGCCATTACCAATCGCGTCGCACGTAGAGCTGTCGTGCTACGTGCGGAAATTCGATAATTCCATTTTATTACGGGAGGAATCGCCGTTTCTTTTTTAGAAGATTTGATTCTGGCTATTTCTTGCGAGCGTATACATCGATTTAGTCTTTATGCGATTCGATAGACACATTTTATCTCAAGATAATCAACTTTTGAGTCCTTGACGTATTATGAAATGTATTTTATAAGTTCTCATAACAAAATATTATATTTTTCAACTATTCACTTTATATTATCTCCGTAATACTTTTCGCAGTTGCAAAATTTGAAGTATATAAAAACAATTATACAAACGTATAATTAAACGGTTTTCATAATTAAAGGTACGAAATTTTAGATCGAATGACTTGCAAGAATGATTGATCTAATTTCGAAAGAAGCCAATATCCTATCATATTTAAGCAAGCCGATAAGAATGCATAATGATAATGCTGTCTGGTTAACTATGTAAAGATTTTGATGTGACATCTCTTTTCATTTTTATTATTTATCTTTTTTAATCTAAAATTTAGAATACATAATAAAATAAGGCATATAATTAGTCTTTATGATTTCCATAACGCCAATGACTGACATAAAATTTGATTAAGAGATAAGCAAAAATATGATAATTAAATTTTTTTCGACGAAAGTCAATATCCTGTCATATTTAAGCAAATCGATGCACCTGTCTCGTTAACTATAAAGATCTCGATATGACATTTCCTTTTTCGTTTTTGTTATTTAACCTCTTTCGCATGTATATATTTAGCGCGAACAGTTGTTACGCTCTGTAAAACAATGCGATTTTAAAGCGCGCGTTACAATGTTTTCCCGCGCAAGATGCAATTATTTTGCATCGTACGATCGTTTAGCCGTACAAAGGCACGTAACAATGGAACGTTATTGGTTTAATCTAATGGCGCATTAATCCGAACCTTTGCATACATGTCTAGCAAACATTGTTTCATTCCAAACTCGGCAATGTAGCGTGTTAAATACATCTTTATCGGCTTCCAATATTTGCCTCATCTAAATAGGACATCTGTACGTTAAAAGCAAGGATGATTAAAAATTTATTCTGCTTTTTGTCTCGGAAAAAGCAAGAACTACTGAAAATACGCGGGATTTTCAAGATAAATTAAACAAATCATTATTATTAATATTATTTATATACAGTGTGATTTATGTTACCTCATTATTTAATGTTTACCTCCCTTCATTATCGTATTATTTTCATATAATAATTACAAGCTTTCGTTATAAATTTCGTTATATATTATTTTCAGTATATATATTTCTTTTTGTAATTTATAAAGCTTGTCTTTTCAATTTCAGCACATAAATATGTCGAGACCGATAATTCTCTGGACTTGATTGTTTTTTTTTTTTTTGGTGTCTTAGATACAGATATGTTTTGCGGGAGCCACGCAGTTTCCGAGCAAATATACAATTATGCAAAGCGGCGCATTTTTTGACGTGAATTTATTCGTCTCCGAGTAGCCCTTCTCGTTGTGGGGTAAAACGCATTACAATAAAAATAAATCGTCCGGAAGCGGCAGTAGACCCTCCTCTATCCTCGAATACTTCTGTCGTAAATGTACGACACCGAGCGAGAGTCCGCGAGGAGGATTCTAAGTAGCTCGTACCGTATCCCGTACGTCTGATGAATAAGCTCCTCGGGGCGGTGTCGCGCGGGAGATTCCACCGGGGCGAGAATTTTCCTCGCATACCGAAACAACCGCTTCCCTAAACGCCCAGATTCGCGTGCGCGACGGCGAGTCTCGCTCTCCCCGGAGGGTGTTCTCCCCCGAAACTTTAAATCACTAGTCGCGTGTACATATATACATATATATATATATTGTATATGTATATGTATGTACATGGGGTGTGCGTACCGCCCGCGCGAGAGAGAGAGAGAGAGAGAGAGAGTGTGCATCAACCTGTTGCGCACGTTCGTCACTCACCTTGATTGCCGGAGCCATGCCGAAACCCGAGTGTTGGTCGGTGTTCAAGATCGCGCCGTTTGATCTCGGGCGCGGCAAAAGAGCGAGACGGTATCGATCAGCCGGGGGAGAGTCGGGAGCCGATCGCGACGACGCTATGTGTGCGTACGTGCGTACGTGTGATGACCTGCGAGGAAGTCTCCGAGCTCGTGTGCTCCTTCTGCGGTCGACTTGGTCGCGATCCTCTCACCACGAAAACGCGCGACTCACTGAACCCAAGAGAAGCACGTATCCGTGGTCTTTCCTCCCCTTCCTCCCGATAAACACTAAACTTTACGTGGCGTACGACACATGATATATACCGGCATTCCGGAGAGGTACCTACTCCCCAGGTGCCGACACTGATGAGAGAAGGGGAAAGTGCGTGACGTACGTGAGCGAGAGGTGCCACGTTTTTTTCCGTTCATTTGATGAATATACGATCGGATGCTGCTATTTTATGTGACTTTCGTTGGGCTACCGCTGTTCTTTCGCGGAAGAAAATGAGGAAGGAAGGAACTGAGCTATTAGACATTCTCACGAGTTTTCTCAGAGAAATAAAGAGAGAGAATGAAAGAAAATTACTGATATTATAGATATTTATTATTTTACGATGTAAAAACTTGCTGAAAATAATCTCTCTCTCTCTCTCTCTCTCTCTCTCTCTCTTTCTGTCCCTCTTTTTCTCTATATAATATGAACCTACTTGTTGGATGACGTTGCATAATGATAACAAATAGAGTCTCGCCGGGTGAATATTCTCATATTCCACCAACAGAATTAATCATCGCCACGTGAAGTAAAAGAAGATTAAGCGAAATAATTTAAATAAACTGGCGAATAAATTAGAAAGTGTTGCCAACGTTAGTCAAAGAATCGGGATTCAACAGAGTCGCCTTGTAACTCGAGAGTCCTCCGTAGCTTTCATATGATGGCTGACAAATTCATGCTTCCGGAATAATCGGTACACGAATGTCATTTTACCATGCGCATATCGCAAGCTTTCGAGTACTCCCTCGCGATCGTGTCGACATACGCGAGGCGGAACGGATTCGCCTCGCGAGTCGCGTTTCTTGGAGAAGTCGAGGTGGGTCGGCGAGCCGCCCAGTCGATTTCACCCATTGAAGAAATCGCGCTACCGTTGACGACTATTTTCATTTCGTCTCCTCGGCGGAAATGGATTTCATGTGTTATGTCAGGACGTGGAAGAGTTGCTATCACTAATTCATCGACATCTTTCTCGATGCGCTCGATCGCCAGACTAACGCGGTCTGACTACTTAAATTAGATATTTTAGCAGTTTTAAATACGATAATTCATGCGACCGTTCGCTTACCTCTAGCTTGCTTTCAGCTTAGCGTAAAATATAATAACCCAAATAAAATCACCGCGACTTTACTGCATTTATTCCGTTAGCTTAATTTTATAATTAATCCAATACATATCTTAAGATGAAAATAAATTAAGATATTTAAGTATCTTAATTTATTTTGACGTCCGTTGCAAATACACTGATTGAGATATATAAAGTTACAAGATTAACTCTCAGTTGGTAGCGCTAAAAGTATATCATAATAAAAATATGGCTATCTGTGATTTTCAGAGCTACTGGGTTATATGATATATGGGTTAGGCGTTTTATATTTTTGATTTCTATATTTTATTCGGTGTTTGTAGATCCTCTATTTTTGTTTCCAAAAAGGCATTTTCTCTTCCATTCCCTCCTCTCTCTCTCTCTCTCTCTCTCTCTCTCTCCCCCTCTTTCTCTATATAATATGAACCTACTTGTTGGATGACGCATAATGATAACAAATAGAGTCTCGCCTGGTGAATATTCTCATATTCCACCAACAGAATTAATCATCGCCACGTGAAGTAAAATATATTCGTCGGCATGTAAAAATACGCATTTATCTCGTCGTACGTTCAGGCACAGATCTCAGCTTTTTACGCCGACTCTCCGCGCTTAATATGGCATTTGCATCGCAAATTTCACCGCTATTTCCTCCACCGGATACATCCGATCCGCAAAGTTGCATCGTTATAAAAGCAATCCCGATAAAATCACCGACCTGTCTCTCCCGCGAACGAATAACGAGCTAACGAGCGTATTTTTCGGCACATCCGCGCGCGTCATCGCGTCTCGGTTTACCGGCGGTGTCGCTCTCTCGCTCTGTCCTGTTGACCTCTTTCTTTCTTTCTTTCTTTTTTTTACATGTTTCACCGCGATTCCGCAACTTGGAAGCATGGGAAAGAGTTCCCAATAAAATCGACAGATTTAATGGGGCGATCGGTGCGCGATACTGCGACTCGGTGCGTCGTTCGCGTTCGTATATTCGATGCATTCGTCCGCGGCGATAACGGGTTTCGAAAGCGGGTTTCGATAAAAAAAAAAATAAATAAAGAAGAAGGAGCGAGGAGGCATGAAAAATACAGTTGTGAAAGAGAGGATGCCCCAGCGGGATGCCTCGCCAGCCTCCGCGTCGCGTCGACGGGATGGACCATCGACCGAGGAAAAGCGTGCCTCGTATCGATGAAGATTACATCGAACGAAATTGGGCTATGCACTGTCGAGCCGAAAAATCTTTCGTGTTATCATAGCGGCAAAATCATTTCTGCAACAGTATCCGGGTAAATATATGTAGAAATCAAATGTAATGTAATCAGTTCAATCATTATCAAATAATAAAATTAATCGTAATTATGATTACCAATATTCATGATTAATCTGTATTCATGATTGATGAATAATGAAAATAAGGAAGGTGAAATTAATCATAGACTAAATTCATGATTGAATTACCAATCATTAATTGAAAGTAATTACATTTCGGATGATGATTGATTCAATAAATTAACGGGAAGATACTGGGAGCTTTTGTAAAGTTTGTATCAATTGCATCATAGTTTGATGAAAGTGAAGAACCTCAATCTAATAGTAACAAATATTTAGAGATGTTTTACTTGGGTAAGAGATAAAAATTCTCATGTAAAACTTGGACACTTGTCGTTATTTGCTTCAACTTTTTAATTTCCTGTATTAAATATTTTAGTATCCAAACTTGGAATCAAAATTTTATTGAAATATGGAAGTTTGAGGAGTGAATTATTTTACATCCATTGGTATACTTTTCAAAACTTTATTCGCAAACAGATCTGCAGGCAAATAAGGCAAATAATTTAAAAATAATTTAATTCATTTAAATCCTACGAATATCTCGATACTCCTTCATTACAATTTTTCAGGTTGAAAAAAAAGAACGTGCTGTTCACGTTTTGTATGCCGATGGCAAATTTTGTTTATCCATGTATTAAACCAAAGATTCTCGCGGTGTTTTACTAGCGGCACGAAAAAGAGAGAAACAGGATACCAAGCCCTGTCGATCGCATTGATTTGTTCGTTAGTTTCCGTAGAAGGATTTAATTTCCCGGGAACAACGAAAAGTGTATTTTTGTTCCGGAGATTTTCGCACCAACGCCGGCGGCATCCAAAAGAGAGGGCGAATTCCAACACCCTAACAAAGTCGACGCGTCGGTCCCCCTCTCATGCTCTCGTGTTTCGATTTTTTTTTTCCACGCTACCTCTCCGTCATCGACTCTGCCTTCCTTTTTCCTTTTTCGTCACCCCGACTAGGTTGTCGGGGGCTGTTTGAATGGGCGATCGTTTCGAGGCGATCCGATTGTTCCGACGGAACGAGTTTACCCCGAAAAAAAAGTGAACCCGATGGGGAAAGAGGAGATCGATGGCTTATTGTGCTGTTAGTCACGTCGTGTGACTCTTCGGAAGAGGGGTCGAGTGAGGAAGTACGGAAGAGGCGGCTTGATTCACCTCGCGTTGAGTTTATTTAACATTTGCAGCCGCTTAACAGCCCAATTGGTTTTATATCCCTTTAGTGAAGCGTCCCATGCATATTGAAACGCGCCAGCTCGCGGAGTGCATGACAAGTATCGTTATTATTTAATTTAGTAATAATTTAGCACAGCTTTATGTTCCCAGTTTATATCGTGAATGATTACATACTCATTTCGAGTAAATTTAATTAACTTCAATTATATACATATAAAACGAAAAACAATAATTGGAATAAGGCCGTGACGTATAATAATACAATTAAAATCGAGAAGAGGTCGAGAAACGGTCATAGCAAAATCTCGGTGCCTAAATATTTTTTATTTGATTTTATATACGTTTTCTAATCTTGGATAAAATATTTTTCACAACAAATTTTTTACAGTTTTCCGGGGAGGAAGAAGGGGATCTTATAGATGCTTGTTAGCATCAGTATTATTAAAATTGATTATTAATTTAATATTGTGATATTACTTTTAAATTTAAGAGCTGTGTTTCAAGACTGAAAATAACGTAATTGGAAGAATTAGAAAATTTTATTGTATATAAAAGTGTGTATAAGAAATATTATTTGAACACTAAGATTTTATCTCTTTCTCGGTTTTAATTTAATTATATAAGTTATTAGTCCAGACGTTTAGATATTTCTTGTCTATTATTCAATTTAATAGACCGACTTAGTTGCTTTTGCAACTCTCGGTTACATATCGATCGACGTAATCAGGTAACAGGTATCGCGACGTTGTTTATCAGAAAAATTATATTTCCAAATGCGGGACAGCGGCGCACAACAGTCGTGAGAGAAAATTAGGAAAAAAACTGCGCCGGTGATTAAGTCGACTTTAACGGGAACGTGCCGGAACGTAAATTTGAGATATCGCGCGAATGTGGTCGTGTTAATTTCTTTTTTTTTTTTTTTCGTCGTTATTTACCAAGCTATCGGAAAATTCAACGGTTTTATCTTTTCCCCGGGTTCGCGCAAATGGTTTTCCCGTTCCTACATGGCGCGTGTAACAGCCATAACACGCGTGAGTAGCTGTGTATAGTGAATTGCATAAATAAACGGCGTTTCGCGTTTCAATTCGCGATTCGTTTCAGCAACGAAAGCCTTGTTGCAGCATCCGCTTATGCATGTACGCACACCTCCCGGCGATCGGTCCTACGCTGTAAATCCTTGACAGCCAGACGAACTTACCGTGAGGTGGATTAACGAACGTTAAACCGGTAGATTAGGGACGGGGAAAAGGATGACGCTTGTTTTAACCCTTCTACGAGGGTTAATCTTCTCCCGGAGAATTCGTATAACCAGCCCGTAGCTTAACAAGGGGATTTCCCTCCGAGAATATAAATTTAGATAAATAAGTTTTAATCGTTTTGTTGCTGGAAATTTCACCGCCGCAACATTAATTGCAATTTAATTATATTAAATTTAAACGAATCTAGCGGACGCCATCATTCCACGCGCGCTTACGCGTGCGTGTGCGAGATCGGCGAGAAAAAAAATTGCATGCTTAAACGTACGAGATTTTGCGCGCCGCCGCCGCCAGTAACAACACCGAGCTATGCGAAATTAATCGTTTAACATTAAATTTATTGATAGAGCCGTCCCGCGTTTGAGCTCCCGCTTTGATATTGGCCGGATTGAATAAACCGTCCGTGTTATTTAAATATTTATTCGCGGGAAATTACCCGCGTTGGCTTAATAAATTCAACTATGATTTCCCCATAGACTTGATCTCAGCAAATTTCGAAGCGTTGAACGTCGGGAAAAGAATAGATAAGTAATCTCCACCTGCAGATTTTGCTCTTACTCCTTTTCGTTTAAAGCGTAATCCGATCGGGCAGCCTCATTCCAAAAATCCGACGAGTATCCTATCTTGATCACCGGAAAATGTAGGAAAATGTAGAACATTTGCGCTATCCGACCTAGAGATTTGGTAGATAATAAACTTTTCAACGTAATTACCGATATTCCGTACTATACACGTTCATAATTTGTGCAAACGAACATTATTTGGTACCTTTGAATTTTCATTTTATTTTCACATGTATGGAGATTTATTCACTAAAATATTTCGTATTTTAAAAGCGATACAGTTTCCGTATAAAAATTCCAATTTTTGCGTCACCTAAAGTTAAAATCCTGAATAAAAAGAAAGAAAATTCGCGATTAAGGAATTAATAATGATTAAATATAGCAACTTATCGTGAATCCGTCCGTAAATATTTCACAAAAGTTTATTCTGTTTTACAGCAACAGATTCTTCACGGCTTACAATTTGCATCGAGAGGAGAGGCAGCTTCAGCTGAAGGACATCTCACGCAGATTTGCTGCAGCCGCATTGTTCGCGTCCACTCGTACTCTATATAGAAATCGTCTGAGACTGAGGCCGACTTGATTTAAGTACTACAAGGCAAAGTTTTAAACTGCTACTTGGCCACTTGTGCGTGACAAAACACGGGAAAAGGTATGTACGTAGAGCGAACATAATTTGACGTTTTCACTAGATTGCATTCGCAAGATATTCGATCGGCTGCCTCGACGACGACGACGACGACGACGACGACGGCGAGTTAATCATCCGACGACGTGAATGGCAACGTCGATGACGAGCGGATTAAACGCAATTTTGTCGTTACAGGGTGTTCGCTCGAGATAATGTCGCGGTGAGCGACAGAGAGAGAGAAAGAGAGAAAATGAGAGAGGGAGTGAGAAAGAACTCCAACGAGCTTCCATCGAACGGAAGCTGCGCGTGTTTAATGGCGGGTTAATTTTTCGTTGCGAGCAAACAACGCGCAAACAACGGAGTGTAATTAACGGTTCGCAGATAGGGCTGCTACCGCGTTGATGAGGAACAACACTCGCGAGCGCTCGTTCGGGTGATACCATGTTTTCACCTGCGTCTCACCGTACCTAATTCGCGGTGAATGAGTCGCCTGATTAGGGGCCTGCGAGAAAGAAATTCCAAGGTGAAAGTTCATGGGAACGCGTCATGGGTTTTCCCCTCGTGCCGCCTCTTGCGACACACTGCTCGCTCGCCTAACGAGAGAAAGTGGGAAAAGTCGACTCGAGACTTGTCCTCGTCGTCGTCGTCGTTGTTGAATAGGCACCAATGGGCATGCGTTTCCTGGAAATATCTTATATGGACGTTGAACCCAGACTGCAGCGGATGGAAATCTATCCAGATATATCATCCTTTTCTACATAATGTATTTAACATTGCATTGTGCAATATTTTAAAATTTTAGAGTGCTGCTCATACTCTTTTTTACATTAATAATACCCTGGGTAAAAATTTACTCACATATTTAAGAATTTTTTTGCACTTTTTTATGTATGCAAGATGGTAGAATAATTGAACTAACACTGTTTCAATGTGAAATAAATGAATTTTAATGTTTAATAATATTATTAAATATTATTGTAATTTATTATTAAGTCTTAAGAGATTTCTACGAGCTTTTCTGTAAAGCTTTGTAACTCAAGTCCTAGTCAAAATTATTAAATCGTAATTGATGTTTAGAAATAAAAAGAATTAAACTTTTTGAAAATCTGATCAGCGACAAAATAACTAAAATAAGGTATATATAAAGATTGAAAGTAGATGAGAATTAAGTGACTCCTATTCTGTACTAACAAATACTAAATAATTTCATTTATCCTTTTAAATAGAATAAATCGATATATTTATTGTTTGAATAATTTATAATAATTATATATCGATTTATTCTATTTAGAGTTATATTCTAATATATCCTTATTTTCATCGTCACAGTCAGAAAAATTATCGCAAAATTATTTAAAAATTACTGAGATAATTTTTTGCAAGTTCTCTTTCCATATTAAACAGTTTATTAATTTATAAAGACAAACTCATTCGCAAACAAAATATAATTTATGCTGCAAAAAATTATAAATAGGAAAGAGTTACGTTAACACTATTATGGATGAATATTCATCCAGCTTGAAATCACAGGTCATAAAGAACGTAATGCAGATCTGACACTGTCTGCAACTATATAGTTATATTAAAGAGGAGAATAAGTGGAACAAGCTCCTGGCTAGCGCTGCTATTTAATAGCAAATACTTGAATTAGCTCCCGGGCTAATGGGTGAAAATTTACACAGTAACACTTTAGAGAGAGAGTTAATGTAAAATAATTCCAATTGTACAATATTTTATTGTACAATATTTTAATGTAAAAACATTTAAACGATATTTAGCATTTGTATAAATATAAGAGCTACGGAGAATTATTTTTTCGATAAAGAGATGATCTAAATAATCTGATAAAAAATATTCCTCAATTTGTAAAATCGATTTCTCTCTCTCTTCGTACATATCGGAGCGACATTTATACATGAATTTCGAATGCACACTATATGCACAGTCGCCGGTCTCGGAGAGCAGAGGTAAGATTGCACGCTCGCGGTGTAAAAGCTGAACGACGACGAGAGAGTCGGCGTGGCCGCGCTCTCGATTGTTGCGCGTCCCGCGCACGGCGCGGCCTCCGGTTTTTCTCCGAAGTTTGCCGGTGACATTATTGATTGAAAACTCGACGGCTGTGTTTCGGCGCGCGGGCGGGTTTGGCCAACGGTACGTGGAGTGGACCCGAGGACCACCGCGGGAAATTGACACGGTTCGCAGCCGCGCAAACATCGCAGTGTAATTATCGCCGTCAATCGCCGGCTCGGAAGGCAAATNGGAAGGCAAATCGAGTGGCGGCGTCGGCGGTTCTCGCGCGCGAACGGATGATACCCGCGCGATAAACACGCGCAATTTCTTCGGCAAACAGCGAACGTTAAATAACGCTTGACAACGGTGCGCACAATGGAGGAGAGAAAGGAGAGGTCCCTATATAAATTGTCGTGCATTACGCAAATCGTAACTGCACAAGTCGTCGTGCTCTCCTGTTCGGAGGATCCGGACCTTTCAAGTTTATGAAACAGCGTGAACCGNTTTTTTTTTTTTTTTTTTTTACCCCACTGGAATGTGCAGAGCAGCGTATTTTCATTCGAGCGTATTTTCAGACGAAGCGCAAACCTCACCACGGTCAATATTATTGTGTAATAATTCGTATCGTGCGAATATTGAGGATTCGTATTGAGGATTCGGTCAATACGCGAAAACAATAAAAGCAAGTCCGGTCCTTTATTGAAGTTTCGTCGATACGTAGCTACGTGCGCCGGAAAACATTGCGCAACGTCATGCCAATGCGAATTTACTACAACCGATAGTTATTGGAAAAATAACTGATAGCCATCGCGGCAGTAGCGCTAATAAATTTTAAATCCATGTATAAGCGCTCGCTCGTTCCCCGTGACTCGATGTTACGGCAGTTCTTTTAGCACTTGCGGGAATCCTTTTCAATAAATTATCAATCATCGTTCTCTTTCCATCTTCTGTCCGCGTAGCTATGCGATTGTATACATAAGCACATACAAATTGCACGATATCGCGGCTATATACATATCGCTTAACGTGTTGCTTCGATATTCAAAGCGTCTACAGCCCCGAGGACAACCTCCCGATCGCAAACCGAAACGGAGTTTTCCTTCCTAATACATTTCTATTCTATCGACGCGATATATTTCTTCGATAATAACGATCGTTCGAGGAGAGAGTGGAATTAATCGTCCTATTATCGGGTTCTGAAAACGGAAAAGATAGGAATCTCAAAGAAATGGGCTGCCTCGTCGATATCAATTGAATGGCATTCGAGCAGCGAAAACTGCAACGGACTTTCTTGAATCTCTTCAATGGCGTTACATTTTCTTGCGAGGCGTATTAACGATCCGCCGAGCGTAAAGTGACTCGGGGATACGTTCCGCACCGCTGTGGAGGAATCGCCCGAGTTAAATTCTTTATAAGGGACACCGGGGGAATGTTGAAGCACCCTTGAGCAACGGGTCAAGGATCGTTTCTCGACGACTCGGTCGGCGATGCAATCGGCGCACGGATGCAATGGAAAAATGTGTTCGGGCGAGGTAATAAACCGGCGTGATTGCACGCGTGCCCCGCGCGCGTGTTGCATTCGTAATAGGGACGGGTGTCTACTAACATTTTGAGAACACTAAAATATCGCGTAGCGATTCCGAAGCATTTTCGGGAAATCTGATCCAATTTTCATGTTACTTACGCGAAGAATCAATGCGGTTCTTTTGAATAAAATTTTTAACGATTACTTTTCATTCTGAAAAGAATCGTCTGCCGAAAATTTCCAATTACTGTGAACAAAAATCCAAAATAGAGAAATAAGAGGAAAATGGTAGACGAAAATGCGCGGTGCCGCTGAGTTTTAAGGTGTTGTGTTTAGCTGAACTTTATATTTTTAATCGGAGCAAAAGAGAACATTCAGAGAAAAAGAAGTAAAGGAATGATTGTGAATTATTTATAGTCATATAGGCAAAAAAAAAACATCGAAAATTCATCCCAGTCGTCCCAGGTACGCGATTATAAACGGACGTCGTAACGCCAAGCTCCCTGGAAAAAGTTATCAGGATTATCGGCAGGTGTGCCGCCGACGCCTTTTTGAGGCCTTGGCCCTGAGGCTGAGCAAACCGCTCAAGTCTTTGTGTAATTTGCGCAAATCACCCGTTTCTTATTCGGGACACGCGTGCGCCACGCGACAGATTGATTGGCGCGTCGTTTTTGTTTGGATGATGTCGTTATTTGCGGAATCCGTTCGCGTAGGTGGTCGATTGCCACAACGAGCGATCCATCGATTGCCGCACCACCCCCGTTAGGCCCGATTCGATTGTGATTCCTTTCCGACCCTTTCTTTTTTTAGGACACAGTGATACTATTGATACTGTTAAACAAATGGAATCGCAGCTTCAGCGCTTTTTATTAGAGGGGACACGTTTTGTTTTGAGTGGCGGCTTATTGCTTTCGACGAGTTATTGAGAGCTTTTTTTTAAACAGTGTTTAAAATCTTTTTTTTTTTTTGATCGATTGAAAAGAATTCTTATCGTGAAGATACGACGATGAAGAGTCTCAATGTTACATTGTTAAATTCGTAACGTTGAATTATACCCGATTTGAGTTATTTTTAATCATTCCTATAAGTCGCCATCGCTCTTATTCAATATGTCCTTAATTTAACTGTAACAATAAAGTTAAACAATTTAACTCAAGAAATATTAAATTTGATTTAAATGTATTATTTACTACACGAAAAGAGTTTTGTTAAAATATTAAAAAATTTAGCTGGATACAGGTGTAAAAATAATTTTGTTAGATCATAAAAATAATTACGTTAGCTCGAACTTGTTGGAATGTCAAAATTTTTTGCAGTATTGGTCGTCATGCTTGAATGTCATAATTATTTTGATGGTCCAACAAAATTATTTTCAGATATGTATCGAGTTAAACTTTTAGATACTTCAGCAATTCTTTCCACGTAGGTGCTTATACAGTCAATATGTTACTTATTTTAAAACTAAGGAATTCAACCACAAAAATGGGTGGTTCAGATGAGGTTGTTCTTTCAACTACGTGTTTTGTGTTAAAATAGTAAATTTCGACACACATGCAACTTAAAAATAACAAGATGTTATTTAACAGGAATTAGTTTAAATGTGTTATATGATTCTTTAATACATAACAGTGCATTATTATTAAATTAATGTGAGGAAAGTTTAATTTCTACGTGCAAGTAAACTGCTTTCCAAAAAGCCCAATGAATTTTCATGAGTTGTCCTTCCGACGTCTCATACTTAATGCGAATATTTTGTTTTTTAAAGAAGGAAGTCATGTTTAAGTATAAAATTTTAGAAACGTTTTTAGAAACTCGAAGATATTTCCATGTAATATAATTTAAATGATCTATTTTTGCGTGCTTTTAATATGAAGCCCGAGAGCAGATTGCAGCTGTAGCTTGTACTTCACGTTTTTTAAATACCAAGTATTAATAATGAAATATAATAAACGTATTACGCTCGCGGATTACACGGAACGGAAGGCATCGCTCGATAATTGCACAACAAGACAAAAAAAACAAAGAGATACCTCCTAAGTGGCCAATAACCGTGTGATTTACCCCACTTAGTGGACTCCTTCGGAGAAATTTATTAAATCCTTCCCTCGTCCTCACGTCTTTTGTCATACTCTGTCCTTGTACCCCCTTCGAGATTCCCCCGGGACACCCATCCCAGCGTCTTCCCCTCCGGGGATTGGCCCAGTTTTTCCGCCCCGTTCGCAATGCTCCCGATTTGTACCACTTTTGCCCGGACGAAAACGGCGACTCCGGGATATATACTCTATATCCTTCAATAAAAATAAATCGTGAGTGCCCAGGCAGTTAATGAGATCGATAGAGCCGTCAACGGAGCGGGAGGGAGGCGGCATCCCCGCTTTTTCATATTATATATCGGCTCCGGGAAAATGGCCGATCGTATTAATTTCGTCTGTCTGTTTGGGCAACGGACGGACAGCTGGTCTATATGAGGGATTTCTCTTTTGCTATGGGAAATAATGCACGTGTCGCGAACGTCATCTCATTTATTTGTACAGACATGTAATTATGCAGGGGATAACTGCACGTAAATAACGATTTTGTGTGAAGATATGAAAGAAAAAGATTGTAAGGGTTTGACTTTGCTGCTAATATTTTGTTTAACGTAAGAATAGGGTCGAGGTTCTTTTCTAAGATCGTCAATTTTATCTTCCTAAAAATAATAATAGCTCTCGTCAGATATCAATTTTACTCTTTTCTCTCTGTCTCTTTTTTTTAAGTACTTTCAACGTTGTATTACATGTCGTTCCCTTCAGGGGTAGTCGTTTCGACTGACCTAGCGGTCGTGTCTCGTAATTGCAACAAGCTCGCGTCTGCGTTAAAATAAGAGAGCGAAGAGATAAGACGGCGGTGAGATCACGGTTCCAGGAGCCGTGTGTGCGTTATGTACGCAGACAGGTAGGTACTCAGGCTCTATGGTCAACTGTCCGGAGTAGACACTCGCGAATGCTGTTTTCCGAGCTGTTAAGCCGGGTTAACTCACTGATGTAACTGAAATAATTAAAGCGATGCGTGCGAGCACTTTACGCCGGGCTAGCGAGACAGCTTTAAGCTCGGACGTAGCGGCCGCCGTGCAGAGTGTCGCAGCGTGAATGTCACGTAACTGTGTCGACCATGCGTGCCACACATAACGCGATAACATTATTTCATCCAGAACTTACTGTTTAATGGGGGTATTCTAGAATAGAGACTTGTTTTTGAAATCGATTTTAGGAAATTAAAATGAAAAAAGAAGACTATCAAAGTTATAGTGTTGAGATTTTGTACACATACTTATTTGCTTTTCAAGTAATTCTCCTCGAATTTTTTAAAAATAATTTGTCCCAATATTGTAAAAGCGCGTACAAACTTGTTGCGTATTCGTGTATTATATATTGAATTATGATATACAGCAACGGAGCAATGATACGATATAATGCAATGCGGCAATGAAAATAATTATGATGAAAATATATGATTTGATATATGATTCTCAGTTTTTAAAAAGAGTCAGTAATGAATACATCTCTGCAAGTAACAGCAGTCGCATACATTTATACTCATTTTATTATTAAAACAAAAACCACAACGTTGATGAATATAAAAATGTATGCGAGTAGAGAAAGTTGCTGTGAGTCAAATTTATTGGCTGCTTTACATTTTTATTAGTGTCAGGTGAGCCTAAGGGCAAGAGTCAAATACGCGTCTTCAAAATATTATAATTGGAAATAATAAACCTACTTTCATATTAAAACTTTCATATTAAAAGAAAAAAAAAATCGTGACGTTGATGAATATGAAAAATGTATGCAAGCAGAGAAATTTGACTGTTGGTCAAGTTTATTGGCCGCTTTACATTTTTAATTAATATATATCAGGCGAGCTCCTCGCCTAGCTAGTGCAGTTAAGTACGTCTTCAAAATATTATAATTGAAAATTCGATTTTTGACATTCAGAAACCACGATTTTATAATAGACTTTTTGCTTTTCATGCCAAAGTTGAGAAGAAAATAAAAGAGCGAAGCTGGTGATACGTCTGTTCGACCAGACATGTTCGCTTGATTCGCGTACTATTTTTTTTATGTGATGACAAGAGACTAGTAAATAGTCGATCAAGCCTGTTGCGTTATTGCATCACGTTTTGTTACACAACGATACAGCGCTCATCTTTACGTATTATTTTGATACGATACGATACACAGATACGCAACAAGTCTGTACAACGCGTTTTAAGAGTTGTAGATCGCCACGCTTGTCGTTTTATGGTCTATCTGCAACATGAATTGTGGCGGTTCTAATCATTTGAAATGAACAATTAAAAAATTTGTTTAGTACTCTCCAAAATTGAGAAAATAAAATAGTTTATAAAAAAATGGCAACTTTTGAAAATTTAAAATTTGAATTTTGTATAACTTTTTTCATTTTTGACAATCCGCGAAAAGAATAATGCATACATCGATTTAATTTTAGATGGAATATAATCGTATTTCTATAGATTAGAAGAAAATTTGAATCGCCTGTTTTATATAGCCTAGCGTAATTTATGTTAAAGAAGAGGCGTAATATACGATATGAGCGACTGTAATTCTAACAATATTAACGCAAATTACTTTAAAAAATTTAGAAAATTATTTGAAGTACAAATACACGTGTAAAACTTCACTATAGCTTTAATAATTTTTTAATTCTCAAAAATCTATTTCGAAAATAAGTCTCTAGACTAAAATACTCTCTTGAAGTTTGAATTTTTCGTACTGCAGTAATTTTTAGAATTATCCACGAATTTGACCAATTTTCTGAAACAGTTTTATATTAAAAATTAATTGAGATTGACGTAAGATAGCTTAAATTGCGGATCACTACGGAGTTAGAGTTCTTTTTATATATTGTGTCCAATATTCTATATCGAAGAGAAGGCTTACTCGTTTTAAGAAAGTTAAGAGTTGTGGACGCGTGCTTTAAATACAAATTCGATAAGAACAAATCCGTTAGAAATTAATAAAGCGAAATAGATTTTTTGTTTAATTGTTCTCATTTTAAAGACATAAATAGTACGAAACTATTTAAGCAATTTCGTATAAGACTGATGACGCAATATTCGTACATCGAGATTTAGAATTAGGTGTACATAATAAAGGAATATTAGATATTAGGAATTAAAGTTTGAGCATCAGTTTTCTCAGTGAACACTATAGATAAATAATAAGTTTTGTTGTGTATCGTACCACAGATTTATGTATTATATTTTATTTGTATCCATTGTGCGTTACGTCAATTTCTATTCCAAATTTTGATTTTTAATATTTAATATTTGTAAAGATTGGGCATTTACGTGTAAAATATAAATAATCTACATTACACGTGTACCATGTAAACCATGTAAACTATGTTTTATCTATATATAAATAGTATACAGAAAAAAAATTAATATTAACTCAACAATTCATTGTTTCATATATAAGCAAGAATATAAAATCTTCTTGGAAGAATTTATGATCTTAAACAGGCATAATTTGCTTACATGGAGAAAATTTTTCTCTTCATGTAAGTAAATTATGTCTGATTAAGATTATCAAATTCTTCCAAGAAGATTTTATATTCTTGCTTATATATGAAACAATAAATTGTTGATTTGATACTTATTTTTTTTCTGTGTACTCTATGGATCATAGAAGATTCAAATTTCATCAGAAATAGTGAAAAATAGTGAAAATTATATTTCGTTTAAAATTTTTAATATCATATTTTTATTTTATTAATGCTAAAGTTAGATATATTAACAATCTTATAACCTTTTTTGTATTATATGTCCAATTTATAATAATTTACGTTGTCTACATAAAAAAAATCCTGCAAATATAACGTAAACAATGAATAATCCATATGTAATCTGGAAATGTACAGCACACAACCATATTAACATTTACTCTTGTTCATGCTTATGCATTAAGCGTAAAACAAATAGTCTTCTACGCGTAAACAACGTAAATTATGTATAAAATGTTATCTATGTAAATTATAACCTATTATAAAAGATTTGAACCTAATTATAAATATAATGAAAATGTGATATATCATTTTCTTTAACTTTCCAATTTTTAATATTAATATTAAATATTTAATATTATATATTATATATTTGATATATATTTTTATTATTAATACGTTAAAATAAGATATATTAATAATTATAAACTTGATTATTTTTTTCTGTATTGTGCTTTGTATTATTCAATTTATAATAGTTTACATATTTTACATGTTTGTATTATCTACATGAAAAAGATTCATGTAAACATCACGTATTGTTTTACATAAAAAACTCGTATAGACATAATCTTGAAATATGCGGCATAACCCTGCTCCAATTCCTAACATTATCTCCATTATACGCAGGGTCTTAGGGGCTGCGCACAATAGGACAAATATTAAATATTAAATATTAAATTTTACACAGGAG
>QKQZ01000155.1:0-13251 GCA_003595255.1 Solenopsis fugax | reverse complement strand
ATAATACTTGATAAATTAAATTATCGATAGCTACGGCGTATATACCGCAGTTACCCTATCTTTAATTTCTTTTTAAATAAAATTCATGTGGTACTATTTGCGTATTTCCATTAAAAAATCCTTCTGTTCTAACCCAAGTGGATATATTTAATATAAAAAAGATTCAATGGAACATTTAATCTCAAAGAATTAAAGAGGAAACAAAAATAAAAAAGTTTTATTAAAATAAAAAATTTTTAAGATTTTTTCAGCCAGTGATAGTTTTGATTTCGTAAATATGTATAAGACAAATTTTTACATTTAAAAAATGTCATTTAGATTCGAATAGATTAATTTTAACACCCTTCATACGTGTGATATTTAAATATTAACTGTTAAAAATTTACAATTTGTATTCTTTTCATTCTCATTAAATTTACTTTTTGTTAATGTATTACGTTTATATTGCTGCTCAACAAAAAGCACGAAAAGATAGTGATTTCTTCAGGAGGAGAAAATTTATCTAATTAATGTACTTTATATTAATAGGTTTACGGTGTAAAATAATGTAAATATTTAATTCTTAAACACATTCGATCCGGAGAATTACGTTAACACATTTCTCATCTGGTTGACGCTTTTCAATTTTGAAAGGTTATAACTTTGGTTTCAATCAATACTTTTTAACAATCTTTTTTTAAATGAAAGTTTAGAATTTTAGAAAAGTCATGCACAATCGGCATTGTTGAAAAATGATTTATTGTGAAGTTAAAGGAAAAACCACAAAGCGAAAATGAAAAATTGTTCAAAAATCCACTTTTCCTTTTAAAAAATTATATCTTTGCAACAATGAAACTTTTAAGGACTTTATAATAAGGCGTTTTAATTATGCAACAAGGCGAATATGAGATATTTTTAACAATATTTTTAACAAGGTGTTTAAAATTGAAAATCAATGTGTTTCATGATATATTTATGACTCCGCGCAGAAGCCCTCTTCTTTACAGCACTATATAGCATTCTAACTTTAGACAAAGTATATGTGAGTAACATATACGAACAGACTTGTTCGAACGTGTTTTGTCTGGTTTTTTTATATAAGATTACTTACAAAAAATTACATGCACACACTATAGAGGTCCCTTGACCTTAACAAAACTTTGCTGCGTGCCGTTCGAATTCTAATTGACCAAAAAAGTAGATTAACCATGTCAATCGAAAGGAGAGATTTTAAACTTTTTTTACAGCTTGGTCCGAACTTTCTATCTCATGTCGTTTTCACACAGCAAGCTATTTAAATTTCATAAGAAGTCTCCCAGATCCATTAATATGTTTAAGGGTTTATTTATAATATACAAATTTTGAAATTTTAATAACATAGCAATATAAAACATCTATCCACTTACGAAGAAATAATGTTACTTTTGTAATTTTTTTAATTTGCTTGTATCATTGATCACTATCTTTTGTTGCCCGTACTTGCACGTTCCAAGCTTGAATAACTTCTTAATTAATTAATTAAGTTAATTATTAAAGTGCATTTTAATTTAATAAATTAAATGCGTTTAATTTGCTAATATCGTGTTACACTTGTCAACAGCACGCAATCTAACGTTGCACAAGTAGAACGTTCTTCGTCGTGCGTGCAGCATTCAAGACGTGCGCGCTTCTGAGAGTGTTTTGCTTCCAGACAAGATTTGCTATTTTTTCTATAAAATATTCTGTATAGCAATGATCTACAATATGTAATCATAGCAGCCATACTATCGTTTGCAAAATAATAAGAGTCGATTAGCAAGATAATAAGAGGCAAAAATGGAGGAGAAGATTCATGTGCAAGTGAAAGACAATTCGCCGTCGATAGAGCGCATCTTACACCCAATATCGTATATGTCCTGGCTCCTGGGTGTCGGTGTAGCACATCCGCGAAAGTGTCCCAAAGCTGTAACAATAATTATACGTATCATTCACATGGCTGTGTGTTCCTTCATCATGATATGCGACACATTATTAAACTTTCCTTCTGTCTTTAATACGCTGGACGTATTCGTGTACATGTGCTTTCTAAATAGCATGACGTGTTACGTATTAGCCTATTATTGCGTTTATCTCGGAATCAGGCAGTACAACAAGTGGCCGGAACTGATGGATAGATTGAAAGAACTCGATTAGAAGATCAGAAAAGAAATATCCATGAATGACCGATCTGTAAAAATTGTCGAAGCGCTAGCAGTTTTGACGACGTTCACTTTCTATCCTTTGTTGCCGATTATTCACATTCTGTTTTATTGCTATAATATCGTATTATATCCAGCATACGAGACTTTCATAATAGATATTCTGTTTTACTATATATTAGCGCAGTTGTTAATCAACAGCTTCGTCTTCGACGTTGTTGTCTATGTATTATATTGTAGATTTCAAACGATAAATAAATTGATCGGCCAGTTGGATAAGTTATCCGATGTGCTCGCATTCAAGATTCGACGTATCAGAGAATTGCATACCGGTAAGCTTTTGAAAATATTATCTGTTATATAATCCGCTAATATAGATATATGCCTCGAAAAATAATTTAATATGATCCAATAAAAAGGTTGCAATAATATCATAGTTAAATTTTAAATTCTGTTGTACAGATATTTGTGATCTCGCCTGCATAGTAAACGATTTTTACGGTCTTCATCTCCTCTTTTGCTCGGCGAATTGTTTTACCATGGCTGTGATTTCACTATTCAATTTATTTTTAATTTTCATGGACGGAGGCGGTACGAATACATTGATATATCAATCAATTTTCTTTGCATATGCCATGCAATTCTGCCTGATTTGTTGGGTTTGCGAACTTGCGTGTCAAGAATCCAATAGGACCGGGAGAATCATACACAAAATTATATTGAATTGCAAACCTGAGAATCTTGATGAGCACGAGGCGAGTAATCTATCGAGTCTAGAAGTGCGATCAACATTGGAAGTTTCGAACGGCGAGCAAAATTCTAATTGTAACAGCAGTCACAATCAGTATGTCGAAAATTTCTTTCCCAGAAATCTGGACCAAAAGTGTGTCACGAAAGAGGTCAATAATTTTTTGACTCAACTACAGGAGAATCGAGTATCATTTACGGCCTGCGATTTCTTCGAAATAAATCATGCTTCCTTGGGTTATGTGAGTATATAATTTACTTACTTTATTGCAATTTCCGTAGAAGAGAAGCACTTTTCGAATTGCAATTTAAATAATAGTTATCAAAACAATTAAATGAAGTAAACTTGTTTTTCAGTTCGTCGGGGTGATTTTTACTTATATAATTATCTTTGTTCAATTTAATCTAGAGGCGCGATCGCGTCTCGCGCCAGTTGAAGCTCTAGCCAGTCAACAATACATTAACAATACGATCAACAGTACGATCAACATAAATTAGAAAAAAATTCTAAAAGTATAAATGTATTATACCTTTTGAAAATGTGTTGAAATCCAACGTCATGTTTTTTTGCATTATTGTACCAATTGTAAACGTTTCTTCTTTTTCTAAGAATTTCTGTACCTTTATATTGTATAATAATATATTGGTTTACTATGTCCCGTGTTTTTATGTCTAGCTTGTAAAAATAAATTTAGAGACTAATAGGGTAAAATCGCCTATTATGGGATAGGTTCCTAATATGAGGTAGCGAGGTTTCTGTTACATTAATACATGCATGTGGTTGTTACCATCATAAACTTATTACTCTTGGTGTGAAATCTATTTAGTAGAAAATTCATTATTAGATCATGCGTGCAGTCGTTGAAAAAAAAATCTTTTGAAATTGGATGTTGTCACAATTTATTGATATGAATCTTTAAACCTTGTTAATTATAAACAAAACCTTGTTAAAATAAACAAATATTTGATGATAAATTCTGCGTGCAGTGATAGAGTAAAGTCGTATTAATAGAAAAAATCGGGATGTGATGATTTGCTTAATTATAAATATTAGATTTGGTGATCGTGAAACTGCAAAGCGTGGTCTCATAATATGAGACACTCAAAATTCCCTATTTATTATTGCATATTCTGACTTCGAGAACTTTCCAAAATGCTATAATAAAGTTTGTCATTAAGGACTTTCGAATTATGAGGCTTGAAAGTTATGGCTTCAGCATTATAGCACTGAGACTTTAAAATATCTCGAAAAGAATAGATTTTGGAGAAAAATGTTTCGTACAAAAGTTGTTGAGTATCGAAAGAGCTATTTGATTAGTCAACCAGATTTTGAATTTGGAGCCTAATTTGAACCTAGGTCCAAGTTGATAAGACCCATTTAATATAAAAAAAACCTTTGTATATCTAATATTAGGAACCCTTTTTTTGAATTAGCAAAATCGGCAATTTTGATAAAAAATTTCATATACAACAAAGTATAACTATTATCGATTGCTAACTTTTGTCGATGAAACTTAAATATATTGTAATGTGTGGTGGGGTAGAAACGAAGTGACTAGTTACGGTACAAAAATAAGTTTAATGCGAATTATATACAATACTCTTAACTCTTGGCTCTTAACTCTGTTCTCAACTCTACTCTGCTCTGTTCTGCTCTGTTCTACTCTGCTTTACTCTTAACTCTACTCTGCTCTCTACTCTCAACTCTCGACTGCCGACTCTCACCTCTCAACACTTAACTCTGGACTCTCGTCTCTCGGCTCTCATCTCTCAACGCTTAACTCTCAACAACTGCACTGCGCTGCCCTTACTCACCGTCTCTTATATCCCTCGGAGGGACACGCACGAACATGCACGCACATCTCAACTCGTCGAACGTTTTTTTGTCTCGGGCGCCGCTTCTCTCTCTCCCTATACATCTATCTATCTATCTACCTATTATGACAAACAATTGCCACCACTTTTTAGGCAAAAGAGAAAGTTCCTTTTAACCAGGCGTATTGCCTCCAGATGTCAGTTAAGAAACTTTCTAACATTTGGGTGAACAAAACGTGCACACTTTTATTGTTGGAGCTTGGGCTGAATCGTTCGATCTGCCACGCTTTCCTACTCCCAAACTATCTATCTCTATCTCTATCTCTATCTCTTACTCTATCTCTTACTCTATTCCTTACTCTCTCTCTCTCTCTCTCTCTCTCTCTCTCTTACAATTAACTTATTCGCACATCCTACAATATTTACTATAATTTGGATATAAAAATAGGAGTTAATGGTATACATTAAATAAATTATAAGCCTTTAAAACAAGATATCTCATAATAGGCAACTTTACCCTACTATGTAAAAAAATTGAAGACAAATGTTCCATTATCATTTAGACAGCATTATTGGGAAAAGAGAGTTGGTGATACATGACGCGCAACTAATAGTGGCTGAATTAGGTGCGTGTAGCGGCTCTTTATCGATGCAACATAACTCACTGTTATACATTGATTTAATTATCAATAATAACTTCACGAAGGCTTTAATCCGCCGAAAGGATTGTACATATGGGTATGTCTCGTGCTTTCAATCTCGTAGATGTTACTCAGCGCTGTCGATTATCCCAATCGCGATCATGATGTAATAGATATAATCCTCTCAGAAAGAATTTCTAATAACAAGAGTAAAAATATTCTTGATGCACCTAATCTAGTTGCAACTTTACGCAGTATAAAAATAACGCAATATTAAGATGAAGTCTACAATTCCTTTTCTCCATCATCGAATTAAATAAGAATGATTTATTTGTCTTGACAAGAATAACATATATAAATTTTAATATTCTTACATTTATAATAAAAATTTGCTCGATGTTACACAGAAATTAATATCAAATCAACAATTTATTGTTTTATGTATAAGCGTGAATATAAAATCTTCTTGGGAAAATTTATAATCTTAAACAAACATAATTTGCTTACATGAAGAAAATTTTCTCTTTGTTCTCATTGTTCTGTTTCGCATGGGTTGCGACTTTTCACACAAAGCAAAGTCAACCCCACCCCGTCCCCTGCTTAGGGACGAAACGAAATCTGTAATTGTACTGTTCCACTTGGGTTTTGTAACATTTCATACAATTATTGCTAAAATCTTTCACCTTACTAAACTGACAAATATAAAATATATTAAATTAAAGAAGGCAACAAATGTCTGCTTTACAATAAAATTAATTTTTACGAAGTTTTCATTTTTAGTATATGATAGATTCATGTGAAACAGAACAATTATAGACCTCGTTTCGCCCCTAAGCAAGGGGGGTAGGGGGAGATAAACCTCGCTTTGCGTGGAAAGTCGCAAATCCATGTGGAATGGAACAGAACAAGAAAGTGTGGAGCCCCTTCACTGCACAAGCATTTACTTTGCGTGCAAACTGACGATTTAATAGATATATTCATTTATTATTGAAATTACAAGTGATGCATGTACATGCGTACTTCAAATTCGCATACTTTTCTTATGCGTATGTGGCCACGGAGTATGCTTTTCGAGCAATTTGTGTTTGTAAGTAAAACAGGGAATTTGATATTTCGTGAAAACAGAGCTGACAATAAATTCGTTTTAAAATAGTTTTTCGATTATAAAACAACTGAAGTATTGGAGTTAGGTAAAATATGTATAGATCCTTATTTATAGAGTTTTTTGTAAGCTTCATTTTTTGTTTGACAAATTTTTTGTAAAATGAATATTTTCTGAAATAATAATTTCTAAAACTGTTTTTTCTTTTTTTATTATATCTCAAAAACTATACGAGACCCCCGATTATTTTATAAGAAAAAGTTGATCAATACCCTCACCCTTATAACATATAACAAGGTCATTGAAATCGGTGAGGTATAATCTTTTCTAGACATTTACCGAAAAATCTTGTCAATATAGGTAGGCCTCATAGCAGCAAACTTGCTGAAGCCTCACCTTTTGCTTTGTGCTTTTCTGACATTGTATCTTTCTTTCTTTCTATCTTTGTACCATTGCGTGTAGTAGTGCAATAACAATAAAGAATATTATTATTATGATACAATAAATTAAACGAAATATGAAAAAAGTTTTATTGTTTAATTTTAAATCATTATTTTAAATAATTAATGTAAAATAAATGTTTAATAAACATTTTTTCAAATTATTAAAAAAAATAATTAATATAAAATAAATACTAATTTAATACTGAATTAACGACAAAAATAAATATTCCTTTGCAACATTTCAAATGAGTAATTAATGTAGAATAAGTAGAAATAATTAATATGAAAAAAATGTTATTTTTATAATGAGTATAGCGTTTTCCATACTTTAAATTAATATTTAGAAATATTTGTGACTCTGGCCATCAGTTTTTAATTTTGGACTCAACACACGCACGCATGCACCCACACAAAACACAACTGCTCGATTACATTATCTGGTTCTATCACACAATAAAAAATTCACTAAATAACTTTTTTTTATCAGGATGTTTAACTAAAATGCTTATTGACGCGATGTCACAATTTACAGAATCGGATTTTTTAATTCGAAACTCGGGTCTGGTTTAAGATTTGGCGAGCATTTCCCTTCGATTCTTTGTGTTTCAGCTTTAAACAGATTATCCGTTCCGCCACGAATTGCAAGATTCGAATGAGCTACTTCGAAGATATATTCTCGCTAAACCGAAGTATTCCGTCGAAAAGAAGAAGCGCTCGAGCAATCGTTAAGTTTGCTTGGATCTACGTTCTCGTAAAGACCACGCATCAATAAATACGGAGTCGATATGTCCGATTGTTGTGGATTCTTTGCTAAAGGAATGTAGAAGTTTTCGAAGGATAATACAGAAGAATTCCTGTTATATAATATTGTTGAAAGATTTATACCAATTTGTTCATAACTATGAGCATTAGAGCTGTCATTACGTCTCGTTAAAACGATGACAAACGCATTCCTATGTAAAATAAACGAGCAATCAATTGCATATTGCGATGGCCTTAATATGAAATTACAGTAAGCACATTTAGAGCTTCTAAATCAATTTGAATAATTGATTTTCGAGAGCGGTCCAGTCACTGTCACCACTGCCGGAACTTGACATTTATAAAATTTTCGACCGAATTAATTTCGGAACATGCGACAACGTAAATTCCATCGTCAAAGCGCGTTGAATATGCGTTACGTTTATTCGACAAGCGCCGGCGAGTACAAAGGCACTCATGCCATTGTTCACTTAAGTGGTTTGAATGAATTTCAATCACGCCAAATTTCCTCTATCCCCAATCAAATTGTTGGAATGAAACAAAAAACCATAACGAAACGAACTCGTTCGTTCATTCGAGTGATGGCCAACTGGATACGAAACGACTCTTTCGGAAATATATGTACAACATAGTATAACAGTGATTGGAAGTTATAAATCAAATTAAAGTTAGAAGTTTGCGTTCTGGGAAAAACATAGCGATTTGATCCAAGACTTATTATTAACTAGGGTTTATTATTTTCTAGCGGTTAACATTAAAAGTATTTTTTATTCACTAAAAACTAAGTGAATTAATTATACATTGAGAGAAAAATTACTAAATTTTAATAAACTTTTATTTAAATAGTACTAATGAAATATTTACTAAATTTAATATATAAAGGAGAAGAGAGGATATTATGGTATTATTAAATACCTTTGTTTATAATCAATTTCTTAATTGAAACTTGAACGATTATATTCGTTAAAGTATTATTTAACAGATTCTAGACTCAAAGTAATGAAACATTTATTACTTAGGATGTGATTTATAAAAATGTAACACACTGCGTAATCGGTGGAAGAAAAACGTGGTGTTAATATGGCTAGTGCAAAAATAATTTTAAAAAGTTGGTTTAGTATAAAAATCACACTATTTTATTACAAAATTATATATTTTTTATTTTTTATTGTTTAGAATTTTCCTGCATTCAAAAACTTTAGATATATTATTAGAAATATCATTTTATCCCCGTTGAACATTAAACAATAAGCATAAAATGATATCTCTAATGTTTCACCGCTCTCTAGACTAACAATTGATTTATCGAAGAAATATTTCGATATGAAAATTCCGCTTAAAAACCATATTAACAAAATCCCATGTCATTGTTTAACTTTACATAATTCGAAATGTGTACAGCCGAATTGACGAATAAAAAGTTAAATAACAAAAAGCACTCAAATGTACATACACTCAAGTTTAAAAGCAACGAAGAAGTAAGTGTAGTTGAGTGCTAAAATGTACTTTGAAAAAGTTAAAAGTGCTCAAAAGTAAAAATGCCTTATAACAATTGTCGGCTATTATGTACTGTCATATTAGCGTCACTAAAAAACGGCAAGCTATTAAACGAATAGTTCCATAAGCAATTTAGAATTCATCACCTAATAACGGAGATAATAGGGGTAGCCATAATGTCCACACTAACCATAATACCCTGTTCTTCTTCTCTATTCATTTAGTACAAGAACCACTAATTTAAGCATTATTTTTTCTTACAAATATAATATATATTATGTATCGTAAGTAAATATTTTATTAGTACTATTCGAATAAATATTTATTAAAATTTAGGTTTTTTTTAGTGTATAAATAAAGTGTGATAAAAAATCAGAAAGAAAATAATTAATAAAAAATTTAGAATCCTATCTCTTTTAACACAAAAATAGGATATTAATCGAAAAAGTAGGAGTGGTTAATAATGATCACTCGGTACTACTAGTGTTAAGAGACTTAATTGAGTAAACTGCAATAGTGTTGATTTTATTATTGCGCGATTCAAATCTCTTCATTCATATATTAATTTCAGTTCTATTTCATCCGCGTTCCCTTTCTTTGTATTTTAGACATGTATGAGAAATGAAAACGTTAAAAAAACATATCTCTATCGTGTCTGTTCAATTTTTCAATCATCGGCCCTATCGTGGAACAATAAAAGCCACGAATGCGGGCCACATCGATCCCTCGACGCGCGGTGCGTTCGCCAAACATTCCGCGTTTCCCAATACCATTCATGTAAAAAGTGAGGCGGTCTACTCGGGGAGAAAACCAAAGCAGGTATCACGGAGTATCCTTATCCGGGCATCCGTCGCCGGATTACTTACCGGACGTGTAGTCGCGCTCCGTTCAACCCCCGGACTCGTTGCGTTATTACCATAATGGAGTCGAGAGACGAGGGTGGGACGTCGGAAGCTACAAAGCCCCGCGTCTAGCTGCATACCGTCCGTAAGTGGATACGGGCGACGTGGGTCAGCCGCTTGGCCACGAGTCCGCGGGCGCCGTTAAACTCAAAACTACCCCATAAAAGCTGCTCTCCGCGAGCGCTCGGAACTCCGTTCCGAAATGCCGTAATTTCACACAGAATGTTACTTATACTCCCACTCTCCGCGCGCGCTTGACTGTCGCTTGAATGACGATGCGCACCGACAAATTTTGTTTACAATTCGCGCGCACTCGTCTTCCATTATTCCGCGAAAAGCGAAACCTCTCTTTCTCTTTCTCTCTCTCTGTCTCAAATTACAACGTTGCAATGATAAGATCCTTGGCAGGATGCGATAATACGCCGGGAGAAAAATCGCGTGCCTCATTCTTCTCCCGAGGAAAGAGTAACGGCGCCGCTTAGAGCGACATTTGTGAAAGTTGGAGCGAGTCCATTATTTTTTATATTGTGACAAGAGACTGTAACTCTGAATCGCGATAAACTCTGCACGTGCCATTAAGTGCATCGTAAACCGCGGAACTGTCCATTAAAATTTTTAAGATTGAATTGATTAAATGAACTGAAGCCGTCGCGTCGTACCTATTGGCGTTTCATCATTGCTAAATTCTTTTTAACGATATTTTTCACTTACGGTAATTCCAGTATATGTGCTGCAGTTGCCTGAACTTTAATTTATATATGTCGAAGTATCATATTTACTATATTTCACACTTAACTTATGAGGTAAAAAAAGTTACGCTTCTAATTTTCTGGGTTCACTGGATCTTTATTTTTTTCAAAGTTTAATAAAATAAAACTCGTTAACATTAAAAGCATTTTTATTATATCTTTATGATGTCTAGATTCTCATTTATCTTCTTTTAATCAAAACTAATAATAATCAGTATTGCATTACAGTGTAAGAAATTTCTTAATGACTTTTAATTAATATGTAAAGGAAGCCTGATTCAAGCTCATAAATGAAAAGTAATAAATGAAAAGTAATGCAGTATATGAATATTTATTTACTAATGTCTTAAATTTTATTAACGTTTGTATTACTTGTTTGTATTATTTCATTTACGTTTGTATTAAAAGTATATTAAATTTCAGTACACTTATATAATATATTTTAATTCTTAACTTAAACTTAATTTCATTAACATGTACATTAAAAGTTACAAATGATTTAAATATCATTTACCATTGTATATTAAAAGTTCATGAAATTTCATGACATTTTTAACACTGTATTCTTATTTAAATTTTGAATCTTTTATCGTATAACGTTACACTTTTTTACATATCTATATTCAAATTAAATTCTAGAAATTTTTTCTTGTAATTAACAGAAAATTCACACAAATAGGCAACTAACAGTGACGATAACTTGCGGTAGAAAATATTTTGATGTTTCGAGAACGATCTCGAACAAAGCGAGATAACATCGATTTTGGGAATGAAAGTCAACAGACACGCTAGTATAGGCAGACACATTGTAATTCGATTTCACAATAAAGTGTTAATCTGATTTAAATTAATCACGAGATGTTAATTCATGGACATTTCCAATTCATAATCAAAATTATTTTATAGATATTATTATTTATTAAGCAGTTCCTGTATTTTGACATTTCTTTACGCAGAAAATATTGCAACTTATGATTCACAGTAAGATGCTTCTTGGTATAAAATCTGATGAAGACGGTCCAAACAAAAAACTGAAACATACTGTCACGTATTTTCTCAGCGCGACGCCGAGAATAGCGCGATCAAAGAAAGAAAAAGGCTCCGAAATTTATCTCGCTCGCAGGGACAGCGGGTTCGCTAAACGCAACACTAAAAATCGCTAAATCTAAACAGTTGGGCGCCAGACGTGCTCTGAGGCACGTCAATTCACAAAGCAGAAGGGGCACTAACCGAAGAAGCAACACACTAACGCGAT
Source organism: Solenopsis fugax (assembly GCA_003595255.1). Lineage (NCBI taxonomy): Eukaryota > Metazoa > Arthropoda > Insecta > Hymenoptera > Formicidae > Solenopsis > Solenopsis fugax. The sequence goes on along the minus strand of QKQZ01000155.1, from coordinate 1,182 downwards.
AGCTGTCCTTGCTCGCGAGAGCCGACTAACTCCACCTAACGGTAGAGGGGCAGGGCGGAGCGAAGACAAGAGCCGCGTACGCTCGCGCAACGAGGGAGTCGGTGGGTAGGCGAGAAAATCGACACGCAGAGATTAGTAACAGACAATTAACATTTATTGACTATGAGTAACAATACCCAGTCGATATACGCCGGTGATAAGCGATTACAGCAGATGATTCTTTTTTGAGGATTTAAACGAAACGGACTCTAACTTTCAGTGAACGTGATCTGTCCGTGATCGCGACAACGGGTGACTTTAAGCGCGATCGGAAAATAATCGACACGCAAGCGACAGTGAGCCGATATAACATTTGAATGCGACAGAGACGAACTCTAACTAACTCCGAAGCGCGACACACCAACATAATTCTAATGATACGAAACGGGCTAATTGCTACGCGACACTAACGGATTTCCATTACACGAAACATAAAAGCGACGACGCGACACACTCGAATTTCGATCGCACGAAACTCGGTTACCCGAACGAACAGCGCGATATCAAACCTTAAGCGGGCACCGCGAACACGCTCGGGATACGGCACAGACAGATCCTTGCGACACGCGGCGATCACGCATCGATCATGCCGGCCGGCCGGCGTAACCGAATGAGGCAAAAACGCGGTGCAGGCTTCGCCACAGGATTCTGCACGCTTCTCGGCTCTCTTAATTCGCGAGGTCTCCAGAAGGGACACTTAAATTTCACGCGCGAGATTCCCCTCAGCCTGCTACGAGATCGGCGGAGGTTTTCGTACACTTGCCGGCAAACGATTTACACCAACGCGAAACTCAAGATGCAACGGAGACGATTCTCCGTGCGCACTAACACTAATTCCGCTTGCCGGCAGAATGTACGCGACGGTCCTCGCTCGCACGCGGCTTTACATAAGAGATAACCTAACCGCGGGGCACGCTCACCGGTGCAGACGTCCTCGTCTCCTCGGCGTGGTCTTCTTCCTCGACAGCTCTCTCTCCCTTGCTAACACGCACGCTCGTGACCGGGCTAGGAATCTCGTGTCGACAGCCGTTATGCACGCTGCTCAAGTTTCGCCGATCGAGTCGAAGCAGCTGATGCAAGAGTGATCCCGCTTGATGCAGGATCGATAACGCTCGCGCTGCCCCCTCGCTTGTGGGGTGCGCG
>QKQZ01000153.1:0-20739 GCA_003595255.1 Solenopsis fugax | reverse complement strand
GTGCGGCAGCCGAGCGCCAGCGCCGAGGGACACCATTTCTGCCGGTGCGTGTACGTACGCACGTGCATGTAGTGTTTTGTGTAATTTGATTTCAAACAAATCAAGAAAAATGCTGAAGTGCGGAATTTGTGGCTATAGCGATTTTTATAAAGCATCTGGTTATTTCTTTTGTACGATATGTCAAACGCAAAGTCAGGTAAAGTTTTTTTTTGTAATATGAGTACCTTGAAAAATACTGGCACTGCAATTTCAACTTTCAATTTGCTTAGGATGTTGGAGAAGAGGTAGAGCTGGAATTACCCATAGAAAATACCACGAGGTTGCGAAAAACGAAAATCCATCGTGTTAAAAGTGACAAATCAGGTTTATACATCTTGGAAGAATAACATAATACAAAACAGTGCATAGTAGTAATCGAACACATTTTAGTTTAAAGTTTTCTTAAGGACTCACGAAATTTAATACTTAAAAAAGAGGGGCAAATAAGAGTCAATTTGGTGCGTGTTCATAATCCTTCCATGTTTATTTAAAAACATTAGATGTTTTCATTGAACGTTTTGACCCGAGTTTGGGTCATCCTCAGCAAATATTAATCAAAAACACATCTAATGTTTTTTAAATATACATGGAAGGATTATGGACATGCACCAACAACTGTGTTGACTCTCATTTGCCCCTCTTTTTTAAGTATTATATTTCAGTTTAACTTATTATCATACTTAGTGTAATCATGCTTTGATAATAGTAGAATAGAATATTTTATAAAAATATATTTAATAATAAAAATATAAGATGCAAATGAAAATTTTCATATACAGTAGTCTATGTAGGTAAAGTGAGTTGACTTAAAATACGTTTATGCAAGTGCACTATTGCATCTGATATTTTCACTAATAAATATTCTAAACTTAATGTCAAAACGTGATGTATCACTATGTGAATCATTAATATATACATAGTGTAGTGACCCGTCTTATGTATAATTGTAACACCATACGTTTTCCCAATTTCAATTTTTTGTTTTCTGTCATATGACTTAATTCTAACTAACACCATTGGATTGTTCATCTAAAAACTATAAGAAATAATGTCTATTTTCCCCAAGCCATGAAAATAGACTTTTCTATAATATCCCTCTCTTCTTATATGCAGGTCAGGTGCTCGAATGGACATCCTGGGAATTATATAATTTTGTTTTAATAGGTTTGACAAATGAGTTTATTGAGCTTGGTATATCAGCTGATATAAAAATAACAGTATTACAATTATGGGCTCGATATCTAGGAAAACTAGAAGTGGCTTTCATCTCTGCAAAAAAGAAACTGATTCCAAAACTGGCTAGAAGATATAAGAAAAGGTTTTTACAAATTTTTGTATACCAATTATATATTTGTTTCAAAGATATTACAATTCTGTAAATATGAAATACTTATTTCAAGATACTTATTCTTATTTTATCTGAGAATTTTACTTAAAATGAATCTATTTTCAAAAATAGTTACAAAAGTCAACTACATTAATCTTTCAATTTATGTGAAGTATTCATTTTATGTAGTTTTTTACATCATTAAAAATCATTTGAATGGAACCATGCCAATACAAAAAACAAGATAAAGAGTACTTTCCATTTGACATAAGCATTCTATCCTTTTTAGTATTCAATGAGTAACAAAGATAGAAAGATGCTTGAGTTAACATGTGTTACTAATTGGAAAACTCATAAGAGAAAAATTTATGTTATATGAATATTTATTTCATATATTTGTATAAAAATACATGAAATGGATGTAGAGAAAAACAAATTTTATTCGTTGCTCTGCGTACTCCAAAGCAGTCAATAAATGTAATTAGTACAATTGAGTAGGTACTTTTGGCAGACAGAATAATTTTTAAAATATTAAATGGGAAGTAGGGACTAAATACTATAATAATTTCATTAGCAATTTTATACCGGTATTGTATATCTGTTTTTATTCTTGTAATGCTATTTTTTTTACCAGTTTTAAGAACCTTTAAGAGCTGGTAAAAGAGACTTTCATCTGCCAGAGACGAATTTTTTTCTATAGATTATGACTAAAATACCGCAAAAATCACAATATTTGCAATTAGGAGAATTGCCTGCATCTGTTTAAAGAGAGATTTTTTGAAAAAAAATCCGACATCTCATTCAGTCTGTACTATAGTGTAGAGAAGTGTGTAGCTGAGGTGTAGATAACAACTCTATTATGTTTTAAGGATTAAGCAAAATCCGGCTTTTTCGAAAGTTTCGCGGTAGAATATAAGCCAAAAAAAAATTTATGGCAAAATTGTTTCTACGAGACATAATATGTCCAAACACAATTATATCTGTACCGCGAGAAAAGAGCAAATAATATTTATTATTGTACTTTTAAAAGCAAAATTGTAATATTTAGCTCTTTAGAAGCATTTACAGTTTCATAGGAAATAAGTAAATTATTTCTTCTACAAGACAATATGCTAAAGTACAGATATGTATCTACATCATAAGATGAGTTCACTTATGCTGATTCTTAATGATTGACCAATAATGAATCTTTAGTACTGATATATAACCAACATTTTTATAATATTCACGATATACATATAATTTTTCGGTAATACCGATATATTATACCGGAATAATATTGTATTACATGAAAAAGTTTTTTTTTTCGATAATTTTGACCGAAACCAATGAAACAGTGACTATCTCAGAAACTAGAATCAATCAAATGGTCTCTTTCTTGTATGTGTGTGCGTGTGCGTGTGTGTGTGTGTGCGTGTGTGTGTGTAGAGAGAGAAAGGGAGTGGAATATTATTTTGTTTTTTTAATATAACTCAATATTAACGCAACACAATTCTTATCGACAGTTTGTTAGCCATAGAGTTTTACCAATCGTCTTATAGATAGAAGTTCATTGGGTATACATATATACTCGGTTCACTGCAAAAACATACCAAAGTCTGCGCATATGGACAGTGTAGTGGGGAAAGCGTAGCGCCTTACTCGGTACCGTATACGTAAATATGGCATGCTCGGATCTGCGCTTATTGTTAAAAATTTGAACAGATAAAATAATCTCTACATTTCAGTATGATTAAGTCGAAATCGTAATATGTTTAAATTACACAACTGGGTGTCTATGGTTTACAAAATAGTTAAGGCTCTTGTCTACTCGCTGCGGCCATATTGAAGTCGTGACGTCAGAAGCGTAAAATTGCGTGAAATGACACGTAATTTTGTCCGATGTCCCATTTGTAAATAAAGCCAATTTGGATAAAACAGACTAATCAGATGGCTTTAAAACACTTGTAAAAATGGATCTCGACTATCCTTTTTCCGCCTAATAGTCAGTAAATGGTCGTGAAAGGCTCGTAAAGTCAAGCCTATTCAGGCAGGAAAACATGCGGTTTAACAGCTACTGAAAAGAGGGAGAAATATGCTCTTACGTACAAAATTCAAAGATGTCTTTAGTCGTGACCCATTTTTACGAACTTCATAAATACGAGACAAGTCACATTTTCACAATTAAACACTTAATAACGAAATGGCATGTCGAACAAAATTTTGTCGTTAACACGTCGCTTTTCATTGTTCTATTAGTTCTAAAATTTTGTCCGCGACGGAATGTCGCTATCGTCAACGCGGAGTTCTCGGCTGAGACGCCAGGAGCCTTAAGGGGATGCTGGACTGACGGTGGAACTCACTCGATGTCGGTACTGTAGATTTCTCTTCGACGTAAAGTCTAGCAACTTGGGGCCTCGCGCGGGGCAAAGAGTAAGAGGAATAGGCTAGCGCTCTTTGTCAAACACACTCATCTATCCTTGTTTCTCGACTTTAGCGCCATCTAATACGAGATCTGTACCATTCTGTACATTTATTTCGCGTGCACGTAGACATATAATTTTATCGAAGCAAAATCTTTTTTTTTAGGCTTTCGATCTAAGTTTCGATGATTTAATATTGTTCTATCGCGTTGTCCGAAGGGGGGCTAGGTATCGTTTTGCCCAGGAAACCTGTAAAACTGTCAGGTTAACTGACACTGGCTTGACAGCTCTACAGTGTGGATGAGTGCAGATGTGAGTGATTATTACTGTACTTTTTAATTTTTTCGTTGATATTTACATGTAATATAACTTCCCCCCCTAGATTTACATATATATTTTAATTGTGTGAAAGCATTTTCAATTATGTAAACCCAATTCGAAGAAAATGCTTGGAGAAAAAAATGTCGGTAATTGTGTCAGTCCAGCATCCCCTTAAAGCCATAATATAAACATTTTTATTATTGTTTTTATAATTGATTGTTTTTATAATTGAGTATTACAATAATAATAATATACAAAGCAATAAATGTGAAAAATAAAATTTTTGATGAGTTACTAAATATTAAAAAACATTATAAAGACGCTAAATTTTAACAAGGCCAAGGACGAGCAATAATAATCAGATTATACTAAAACACAGTTATATTAATTTCTGCATGTACAAGAGATGATCGCGGGGATTGTATGTACATGTGTCGCAGAACAAGTTTCTGCCTGACTAGGCCTTCATCAGCCGCTCTAAATTCTTTACAGTAATTATTCTAACAATAATAAATTTATATAATCTAAATAGAGTCAAGCTCGTGTAAGTGAATAACAGTAAACATAAATAATTCGGCCTTTAACGAGCATTTGATTTATTTTGAAACTATAATACAACTTAATTGAACATCTAACAATATTATTTAATTTATTCAGAAAAATTATATTGCTTAATTAAATATCTAACAACATCATACAAGTTTCGTGTTATACGGAGCCTTCTTCAGTGAAAAAAATTAGTACATTTCCATAAAATACCTGTATTAATATGTGTAATAATTTCTCGTGTTGATAACCCGTTTATCTTCGCGAATCACAGAATTCTTATATGAGCCTTCAATCCAAGTTTTTGAACACCCAATTAAATGTGAATAATAGTCCAATAAAAATAAATAATTAATGAATATAATGCAATTCATGTGCTTTCGTTAAAATTGTAAAATTGAAACATAAATTAAGTTAAACAAAATATTGTGACTGTGATCTTGTGAATTCTTTATATCCTACTGTTCTTCGTTTTTAGGCGAGAATGTATGGAAGTCCAATATGTTATAAATTCCTTGTCACCGGTTATTTTAGAGAGAACAGTAAATTGATTTCCAGTCACAGAAAGTGAGACAACTATAATAAGAATCCGAAAAAAAACCAAATTGAGATTTCTAGACAATTTTCATATTGCGTTACTTTGTGAATTGATTTAAAAACTTACAGCAATATGTTAAAACCGAGTGTGAGTTGCGTGTTTCGCCTTGGATCGAATCTTAGATGTTGCTTCTGTGGCTTACACTAAGAGACTGCTACATTTGGAACATGTAGGACAAGACAAAGCGCGACAAATATAAATATAAGTATGAGTATCTGTGTGTTTGTATATAAGAAATTATTTGTCTATTTTGTTAAATCTTTGAGTAAATCAATATATGTACTGTTCATCAGTTCTATATCTTTATTGACAATTTTTTCACACTACGAATTATTATTTCAAAAACAAAAACAAAAATTAGATTCGGCACATGAAAAGAAATTCAATTGGTTATATGAAAAAACGAAAATATCACAAAAAGAATAAAACCGATTAAGTTATTCTTTGATACCAACAACATAGTCAAAAATAATATTACTCCGGTAGGTTCATCAAGCCTTCCAAAAAATGCTATTACGACTCTTCCAAACAAATTTAAATCTCCTGTTGACGCTTTAAAACACACGAATAAAAAATGGTTCATAAATCTATCAAATAAAGAAATACTCTCGGAATTGACGAGATTGGTACAATTTGGTGGCAATTTTGATCTTCCCGAGTTAAACAAAAAAACCGTCGAATTTATCAACACGAATTTATCAAAAATATTGAGAGCAATAATAAACATTACCAATTTGACAACCAAATCAAAATGCGCAATGTTATAATTCCGCATCTTCACAGTTTCCTACACAAGAAAGTTAAGAGGGATGTGGAAAATAAAGAAATATTAGCTCTCCAAAAATCCACAAAACGGTTTTGTAATGACAATCCCGACGTTATTTTTACAAGGGCGGATAAAGGCAACGCAACCGTAGCATTGTATAAAGTAACGTACTTGGAAAAAATGATGAATCTATTAGAGGATGAAAACACTTACTCAATCACGAGAAAGAATCCCACTCAATTAATAGAAAAAAATTTAAATAACTTATAGGAAAAATGGTGTGAAAGGGAATATATCTCGAAGCGCGAATTTTATACCCTTAGATCCAGTGACAGCATCCTACTGAAGGTTTATAGCTTGCCTAAGATCTACAAAGACAATTTCCCTCTCAGAATAATTGTATCCTCAGTAAATACTGCTCTTTATTCTTTTGCATCCTTCTTACAAAAAATCATATCAGACAGTCTCTCTCGCGCAATAAGTTACGTGAACAACAGTTTTGAGTTGTACAGCTTGCTCTCAGACAAAGAAATAAGCGACTCAGTTACATTAATTTCCTTAGACGTGGCATGTTTGTTTACCAACATACCCCTCGACTTAGCGTTAGACGGCATCAGCAATAGATGGGAACATATTGAAAAAAATATTAACATTCCAAAAAGTGACTTTATGGCAGCTATAAAATTTGTAATGAATACACATATTTCTCTTTCAATGATATAATATATAAGCAGATGTTTGGCACTCCTATGGGTTCACCTGCTTATATATTGTTTCCGATCATAGCTGATGTCGTCATGCAAGATCTAGAAGAAAATTCATTGCGATTGGCGAATACAGAAATCCTATTTTATTATTGTTATGTAGACGACATATTATTAGCTGCTCCTGCCAACAAGATTACACATATCTTAAATATCTTCAACAATTACCATGACCGCCTTAATTTACAGTGGAATTTGGAAAAAATCGCAACATAAATTTCTTAGACCTCACGTTGAAAGTTATTAATAAAAAAATCCAGATAGATTGGTATCAGGGAAACTTTCTCAGAGACAGTTTTATCATACTATTCCAATCACCCTCATTGCCACAAAATAGGCACGATATACAATCTTGTTGACAGAGCAATTCTGTTGTCCCATCCTCAATTCCAACGAAAAAACCTAGAACTATGTATAAAAATCTTGTTGGATAATGGCTTTTCGTTGGAGACCGTTTTCAATAGCATAAACCTGAGATTAAAACACTTACGTACAAGGGAACATAAAAAACACTAACACAGAGGAAGAAGAAGATTGTAATGACGCAGAGGACAAAGAAAAAATTTTTTGTATTGCCATATGCGAAACACATAACAGAAACTGCGGCATCCGTAACAGACAAAACAAAATTTAAAGTCGATTATAAAATCATTAACAAACTTAGTAATATTGTCAAAGCTTATAAAGATAAGAACCCATCGGACAAAAATAATAATGTGGTCTACAAAATCCAATGTAACGATTGTAACGCCACATATGTAGGACAAACAAGGAGATAATTAGGGACAAGAATCAAGGAACACAAAGTAATATAAGATTAGATCCGGCACAACATTCAGTGGTTTCGGAACACATCATAAAATACAATCATACTTTTAATTGGAATAATGTAAGCATACTCGAATCAAATTTCCACAGAAGACTTATTTCCGAAATGATCCACATTAAAGAACAGAAAAATAGCATCAATCTCAATAAAGATACAGAACTGATGAACAGTACATATATTGATTTACTCAAAGATTTAACAAAATAGACAAATAATTTCTTATATACAAACACACAGATACTTATATTTATATTTGTCGCGCTTTGTCTTGTCCTACATGTTCCATATGTAGCAGTCTCTTAGTGTAAACCATAGAAGCAACATCTAAGATTCGATCCAAGGCGAACACGCAACTCACTTTTAACATATTGCTGTAAGTTTTTAACTCAATTCACAAATTAACGCAATATGAAAATTGTCTAGAAATCTCAATTTGGTTTTTTTCGGATTCTTTTCCCACATAGCACGGAGAACTCCTGGGGAGCTCCCGGGGAGCTCATCAAATTTTTTTAAAGCCTTATTTGAAGCTTAAAAAGAACTTGCACGGAGTTCCCAGGGAGTTCCTATGTCCGCTTTTGCGATCTCCCTGGAAACCTCATTTTAACTCCCTGAGACCTTTATTTAAGCTTCATGCGAGCTTTATTTAAGCTTCTTGTAAACTTTATTCAAGATTCCTGGGAGCTTTATTTAAGCCTCCTGCGAGCCTAAATTAAGCTTCCTGCGAACTTAAATAAAGTTCTCAGAGAGCTTTCAAAAGCGAATGTAGGAGCTCCCCAGAAGTTTTATTTAAGCTATATTTTTCATAGTTTATTAAAAANTTACTATTCTTATAGCTTAATTCTGTATTCACTGTTTCGCATACAAGATTCTCAATTTATTAATTACAATTACGCATTATTTTACAATTTTGAAAACGCATCGGCGCCGGCGGGATTCGAACCTAAGATCCTCGGAACAATAACCTAACCTAACACGCTAGCAACTAAGCTAATCGTACATTTGTGATATCGTTAATAAAAAGTTATATTTGAAGTAAAGCTGATTTGAACAGGAAGAAACGTGTTGAGTACCGCGCGAACACTCACTAGTCCTTTGATTATTTAACCTTAAATATTTTTAATATAAACTACATAAACTATATAAATAAATAAAACCTGATGATGCCCGTGACCAGATTAATAAAGATAGTAAAAAAATAATTGGAAATAGTATCGGAGCATAAATAAAACATTATTGACGTAAAAAGCACGTTGCAAAAATCAATTTTGCAACTAATTGTTATAAACAAATTGTTAAAAATTGACTATAGAGGAAAACTGATTGCGCCAATCGATTCAACAGGAAAAATTACTAAAGAAACATATATGACGCTTTCTTTATTGTTATAGTTATTATAATTGTTATAAACAAATTAGTTGCACAATTGATTTTTGCAACGTGCTTTTTATGTCAATAATGTTTTTTTACGTTCCCGTCCTATTTCCAATTGTTATTTTTTGGCTATCTTTGCTGGACATGGGCAGGAACAGGTTTTGATTATTTATATAGTTTTCTTTGCATAAAATATAAATAATTTAAGAAAGAATCATATGTTCTTTTAGTAATTTTTCCCATAAAATCGATTGACGCAAATAATTTTCCTCTACAATCAATTTTTAATAAATTGTTTATAATAATTAGTTGCAAAATTGATTTTTGCAATGTGCTTTTTATGTTAATGATGGTTTTTTACGTTCCGGTCCTAGTTTCAATTGTTATTATTTTAGCTATCTTTGCTGATTTGGTCACGGGCTTTAATGGGTAAAAACGAAAAGAAAGTCTGTAAAAAAAATTATTTAGATTTACGAAATGATTTAGTTAAATTTTGTTTATTTTTGAAAGAAAGAAATTTTTATTTAAACATACTTTTTACATTTAAAGAAATTATTTTTTTTTATTTAAAAAACAAATTATTTTCATTTCTTACATTTCAAATCAAAAAAATTTTTCTTAGAATTAAAAATCTCATAATTATAGGGGAGGGAGGGGCAATTCGTTGCGTTTTTTTTCTTTTGTGTCTCCTGAGTCCTGTATTCGTAAAAAAAAGTTGGACGATTTGAAAGGTTGAACCTTCCCCTTCACAATGCCGTTATAGATAAAACACGGAAATGTACTTGCTTTGAACTACATATAAAAATGTCGACCAGTGCCAAGTATTTCGAATAGCCCCAAGCCCGAGGTAACTCGTAACTAGTCCGGGAATATTCTGAAATTTGTGTTTTAAGATGAAAACTATGTAAAAAAAGCTGTTATTAAGACTTTGTTTTATTAAATTAAAAATATATAGTATTATAAAGAAATGTTACATACAAAAGAAATACAAATAGTGTGACAGATTTCCTAACCTATAAGTGTCATTCTTTAACGCTTTATAACTTTTTACCTGCTTAAGAGCGGCGATTTTTCATTCATATTCATATTTTATGTATTAAAATACACAATATTACCAAGTTTGAACTAAATCATTTGAAGAACTGCTGTTTCCTTCAGTTTATCTCAATGCTTAACGTGCGTAACGTAGGTTAGGGTTACCCATAAGGTGCTGCAATCAGTATTACGAATAACTCTAGTGTTCGGTATTACGAATAACCCCGACATCAATTGTGGGCATTTTTGCGTATGATCGATAAAAATAGACATCACACAGCAAAAAATAAACACGAAATGTTTCAAATACATTCAACTGGACACGATACATTCAAAGTTTTCATAAAGAATCTTATTTATCTTATTTAAGTTTTGAAGAAATGCTGACTGTCAGAATCTACTTCGCAAAACATATTTTTTACTGCCACGACTTCAATATGACGCCGTCGCCAACGAAACTTTATTAGCAGTGTCGTTACATTAGGGACGCGTTTACAGTATTTAAAGTAAATTTTCAACATATACCCATACAAAGATATTTCCATTTTTACGAATTACTCACCCTAATGAATTGGCCCTCTCTCCCCTAATTATCACTTTCTATTTAAAAAAACATTTTATTAAACTTATAAATATTTTTCTTCAATCTAGTAAGTATTTCTTTTACTTTGGAAAAGTAATTCAAAGAAATATATTTCTTTAATACTTAAAAAATAAGGGCAAATGAGAGTCAACGCGGTTGTTGGTGCGTGTCCATAATCCTTCCATATTTATTTAAAAACCATTAGATGTGTTCATCGAACGTTTCGATCCGAGTTTGTCATCCTCAGCGAATTGGTATTAATCAAAAACAATTCATCAAGATTTCCTCCAACTCACATGGCATGGTTGAGCACATTTTGTCCGTCATAATCGGGTGGTAATCCGAGTGAATATATTGTAAAATTCTAAATTGTGATGACAGACATCAATGTACGTTAGTTATAAAAGATAAACCGTTAACAATATTTTCTTATTCACCATGTGAAGCGAGGAAAAGAGATAAATTCACAAATAACACGCATAAATAATTAATAAATAAATACAGGATTAACAACGTCGACAGTAATAAATTAAAATAAAGTTAATATAAGACACACTGATTTCAGATCTCTCGATTGAAGCGTTATAACAGAGACCCAAACTCGGGTCGAAATGTTCGATGAACACATCTAATGGTTTTTAAATACACACGTAAGGATTATGAACACACACCAACAATCGCGTTGATTCTCATTTGACTCTCTTTTTTAAGTATTAAATTTCGTGAGTCCTTAACCCTTAAACACACGAGAGAGTCTGAGACTCCATATGATGTTTTGAACGCTTGCTGTGTAAAGACGGAATGAGATAAGAGGTTCGGATCAGGGGATAAAAAAAGTTTGAAATCTGCTCTTTCGATTGATATGGTTGATCAACTTTATTGGTCAACAAGAATTCGGACGGTATGGCAGCAAAGTTTTGTTGGGGTTTGTGGGACTAACATTGTGTGTAAGCGAAACTTTTTTTGTGAGTATTTTACATAAAAAAGCTGGACAGAATACGTTTGAACAGGTCGGTTGTTATCTACTCGTATGTTGGTATATACTCGCATATACTCTGTCTAAAGTTAAAATACTATAAAATGCTGTAGAAAAGGCAGCTTTCCCGAAATATATCATGAAACATTAATTTTCAATTTTAGACACAAGTTAATCAAAAATACCTCATATTCGTCTTGTTACATAAGTACATTTTTTAATAGAAATGACAATGACATAATTTTTTTTTTGGAAGTATTTAGTAAAGACTTTAGGTTTAAAACGCCGTATTGTAAAGTCCTTAAAAGTTTTTTGTTGCAAAGATATGATTAAAAAAAAAGTGGATTTTTAAATACTCAAAAATATTTCATATTCTCCTTGTTACATAATTATACTTTTTAAAAGAAATGACAATGCCAATTTTTTTTTGAAAGTATGACTCTTTAGTTTTAAAACGCCGTATTTTAAAGTTCTTAAAAGTTTTTTGTTGCAAAGATATGATTTTTTAAAGGAAAAGTGGATTTTTGAATAATTTTTCATTTTTGCTTAATGAATTTTCCTTTATAACTTCACAATAAATCATTTTTCGGCAGTGCCGATTGTGCAGTTATATTTCTGAGATTCTAAACTTTCATTTAAAAAAAAATTGTTGAAAAATATTGATTGTAATCAAAGTTATAGCTTCTCAAAGTTGAAAAAGTCTCCTAGACCCGAAAATGTATTTACGTATTTTACGGGATCGATGTGTTTAAGGGTTAAGAAAACTCTAATATTTCTTTAAGTTTAACAAATTTTCTTCTCCGTGTACATACATATATATATATATATATAATTTTTATTGTATAAAAATCTTACAGATATTCCAACTCAACGAAATGAACTCCCTTGAAGCTTATTTCGTCGAATTTTTGAAGCTCCCTGGGAGCTCAGCAATCTGAACTTCCTGGGAGTTTATTTCGTCGAATTTTGGAAGCTTGCTGGGAGCTCAGCAATCTGAACCCTGGGAACTTAATCGGAGCTTTGTGCTGTGTGGGTGTATATCAATGTTACATCATACCAATATTTATTATCAACTAATTTTTATTTGAGTTTGTTACATAAAACCGAAAACTACTAATATGTTATTGATATTTTTGATATATCATTTTTAATTTCTTATTTCGGAAGATAGATTTTTGACTGCATAAAATGATCGCGTAGAACTGAGACCGCATATAAAAAGTACCGCATCAAGGGATTAGTGTATTCTTAAGTTTAAACTAACGCTAATGAGAATAATAAATAATGTTATATTTTTTAGGGATGCTGAAATTATATATGGCAAAGTTTTGTCGCAAAAGAAATCGAAAAAGCAGAAAAAAACTGCAAATAACTTAGCAGATTCCACTTCTACCTGCCCAAATGAAGAAACTTCCTTGAGAGAATTAAATAGGAATAAAGTATGATTTGACAAATACTAATAGCTAAGTTGTAAGATCTGTTTTACATAAATTTATTATAAATGTAATGTGTCTTATCTTTAGAAACTTATGATTACTGCAGACTATGATAGATTTATGCAGTCACATACAAGCTCAGAAAGAGATGTACTCAGTACATTTAGTCAAAGTGTATATAGCACACACTCTAGTATAAAACAATCTTGTGAAAGTATGAGGTAAAGAAATAAGTATATAAGATCTAAATGTATAAAAATTATAATTGTTCTCTTATCTTTTAATGTTTTGATGTATTTACTGGAAGTTGAAATTGTAACATCAAGAAGGAAAATATTGTTTTGCGATATACAGATATATTGGCAAAAATATTGTGAACAAAATTTTAAGAGGTTTGTTATACTATTTGAAAAATATTAAATTTTATAATATTTTTAAATCTAATATATTGGTTATGGCCATCACGCGTGCTTGAATAGGAGTCCTAATTCTTGTGTCGAAGAAATGTCTAATATCATCCTGTGGTATTGTATTTCAAGTTTGTTCCACTTATCACGAAAGAATAGAAAGCAAAAACAGTGTACTTAACATTGAACGGATTTCTGAAACTTTAATCATTTAATTATATAATTTCTATAAATAATAATGTAGAGTTTTTTTCTAATCAGATGTTTTTACTTTTTGGTGTTGCAGTTTCAATTTCCGGCAATGTATATTACGTATACAATTTGCATATATGTATATTAAAGTTGATAAGTTATTATTTTATTAAACTAAATTAAGTCAAAGTTACTAGCTTATAAAATTAATTAGTTATATTAAAAGTTGCAAGAACGAAAAACTAAGATTGGAAATGTTACTTTATAAAAATAACGCGATACTCTTACTTTTTGTAAAAAATAATCATTACTCGTTATTTAGAAAGTAATGATTCATTTTTTGAAAATATTTTTCAACAATATTTTAATGACTTTTTTAGTAACACCCAATTTTCTATACTGTTGTTTGACTAATTTAATACAAAATCTATAGAGATTTTGATTTGTAAAGTATTTTATAAAATTGCGATAAAAGAGATGATAAAATTCGTAACAATCTAAACAATCAAAATGCCTAATCGGTTATAGCTAGATTTTAGCGCTGATATTTATAATGTGATTTTATATCTTGTTCATCAAATTTCAATGAAACTGCGCGCCGAATAACGTTCAGTCGTAAAACATAGTTCTAAATTGAACACGAAATGGTAATATCACGTTATGAAATTGGAAATCAATTTAATAATAAATGACGTTATTAAATTAAAAGTAAATTTAATTATAAATGATGTTAACTATAAATGAAGCTAACATTACCGATTTTTGTGAAGAATATCATCACTGTCTCAGTCGTCACCTCGACCATTGAGACAGTAGTGATATTCTTCGCAACAACCGATAAAGTTAGCTTGTTAGCATCATTTATTATTAAATTTACTTTCAATTTAATAATGCGATATCCGTCGGGAAGTCTCAGGCTTCGATCCCTGGATAAAGTGTTATTTTTCGCAACAAATTCTTTACAGTTTTTAAGGGGAAAAGCTTGTTAGCATCTAATGTAGTAATGATGCCAATGAGAACCCTTTTCCCCTTAAAAACTGTAAAGAATTTGTTGCGAAAAATAACACTTCATTTATAGTTAGCATCATTTATAATTAAATTTACTTTTAATTTAATAATGTGATATTATCATTTCTTGTGTTTTTAATTTAGAACTGTTTTAAGATCGAACATTTATTCGGCGCAAAAATTCGTGAACTTGAAAAAGGTATATGAAACATAATAAATATCAGCACTAAGACCTAGCTATGACCGATTAGGCATTTCGATTGTTTATATTGTATTTTTACGTATTAATCGAAGTTCTTTAAAATATAATTAGCAATAATTATTACCAAAACAAAGTATGTTTGCGTGGAATACTGCACGCATAAACGTAGTGGTACCGGCTCGTTACAACGAGTCGCTCCTCATGCGAGCAATACGAGCACTCATAGAGGGCCTTTTCGTCCAGGCTGTGAGTAGAGAACTCTCTCCTTGCTCGCCGGGCATCGCCACGGTTCGTCGGGCTGCTTGCTTGCAAGTACCGTCTTGCCCCCCCCCTCGACCGCTTTAGAAAGAACGAAGTTCTTCCTCGCGAGGCTGTGCTTTTTCGCTCTCGCTTCTTCGCGACACGCGGTTTAAAGGTTCTCAGCACGAATCATTCTCTTGTTTTTGGTTACTTAGACGCTAAAGGTAAAAAGGATAAAATTTCAGAGTAATAGAGTGCACAGACAAAGTAATACTAACAATAATGGCATTACTTTCCAACCAAAAAACTTACTCAGTTATAAGTTGCGTTAAGATTAAATAAACTTCAGTTAAATTAAAGTTAGTTTTGAGAAACATTATATTACATTAAAATGTAATATTAAAAAAAAATTTTTTCTCTAAATAACAAAACAATATGGATTATATCAAATCAATTTAATGTTTTATTTGTAAATTAAATTTTATCTGTTTTTTTTACAATTGTTTTCTTTACATAGGTACATTTTAAACTTATAAAAAAATTAATAAGTTAAAATTTTAAAAATAACTAAAAATAATTAGTTGAAATTAAAAATTAATTAATTTAAAATTAAATGAATTATGTTAAAGGTCATTAACTCTTTAACTTTATTATTTAACTTTCAATTGTTTAATTTGTTACTATTCAACATTGATTGCGTACATGCGCGCTTACATGCATATGTATATATGTATATACAGGGTGTCCCAAAATTTGCGCATTCGAAGTACAAAACATGATACTTTATGGCGGCCATAAAGTTTATGCTAAAAGAAACAACTTTTTTCTTTAGCAAAATTGCGTAGTACTGACAGTTTTTGCGTAAGAGCTGGTTAAAGTTAACGAATAAGCGCTCTTGTCTATGTGGTGTTCAGGGTTGGCGCGCGTTCCTCACTTCTTCCAAGTCTTTGGTTAGTATTTATAAGTAATGGCTTAAGATGTTAAATACGGTTATTATGATTAGTTTACAGCATTTTAAGACTATACATAAGACAGTCTTAAATATAAGAATTAATTATGTGTATGAATATTGAGCCACAATCTTCTCTTCCATATTGTATTGCTAAAAATATGAAAAGTTAGTAAAATAAATTTTAATTTCATTCCTTAATAAATATTCATCCCGTAATAAATAAATAAAAGAATTGTCTAATTCTGTAAATCTGTCTGAAAATGAAAATAAATGTATAAATACTAAAATGCTTTATGTAAGCCGAATATACTATTATTACAAAATTTTTCACAGTTGCGCATGATAGTTAAATAGATCAATAAATAAGCAGTTTAAATAGTAGGGGAGAGTGGGGTAAATCGGACCGTGTTCCAAATCGGACCTTTTTAATTTAAATGAATACGGTTAAGCAGATTTGCGTGCCATTTATAATGTAAAGTCTTTATAAGACGTCGAATATGTGACAGCAGTTTGACAGTTCTCTGTCATAACATTCACAGAATAGACGCGAATATGTATTTTCAGTCATCGTGTGAAAATTTTTTTAAAAAAGAAAATCCTTGTAAATTATTATTTAAAAGGTGTTTGATGAAAATTTGAAAGATTATTGATTTAAGATGATTAAAGAATGTAGAAGCCAAAAATATCAAGCGTTTTTTGATCACTTTTGTAGTTTATTGTAAAATTTGTTCCAAAGTTTAAAAGTATTCGTGTTCAAATCGGACCTTTTTTGGGGTGTCCAAATCGGACCTACATATACGTGTATGCCATAGGTGAAAAACCTTTTCACGATTTATGTTTGTGTTTTTTTTTGGCTTTTTAGTGAAAAATGGACCGCACTTATAAACGAAAAACAGATACAATAGAAATACAAGTGCTTCAGTTTGCTGTTCTCGATTTAAAAAATGGAAAATTATTAAGCCGATCAGATTTGGTCCAAGGAACATTAAATCAGTAAAATATCATGAGTCATCAGACTCAGATTAATTGAGTTTTTTTTATTTCAATTCTAATAATATAAACTGTCAGTAATTTCTTTTCTGAATAAAATTTTCATACTTGACCGCCAAATTACTTGTTTGTACTCAATTCTAACAAAAAAACATTAAAAAATTCTATCTAAAAATCCATAAAAATAAGAATGTCCGATTTGTACCAGAGAGTGGTCCGATTTGGAACCAGTAGTTCCAAATCGGACCGGAAAAAATGTTTTTATATTTTCCTTTATAGTTCAACACAGATGAGAGATACGTCAAAATGGTCTGAAGCAATAATGAAGGGAATTAAATTATCTTTCCAACGACACCTTCAGTTTTATGATCGGACTTTATTTGTGTCTTATAGAGAGCAAAAACTGCAACTAGGTCCGATTTATCCCACTCTCCCCTACATATCACTAAATCTAAAGAATAGTTTACTATTTAAGTAAGTACGTCATCCTCAAATGATGAAAAATTGCTCTATTTTGTAAGTCATTAAAAATAATGAAAAATTAATACTAAAAAGATACTCAAAATCTCAATAACAGTTTTATCGGTATCATGAAAATTATCACACATCTTTCAAACTTTGATCTAATTGTAAGTATCAGCAAAATTAAAAAAGTTGTAAAAAGATAAAAATTGTTTCGATACATTAAAAAAATGATTTAATTTTCACAAAATGTAATTTTTCTTTTTTTGTATCGAAACAATTTTTATCTTTTTACAATTTTTTAAATCTTACTGATACAATTAGATAAAAGCTTGAAAGATATGTGATAAATTTCAAGATACCAATAAAACTAAGATTTTAAATATTTACGTAATTATTATGACATTTAAAAAATTAATAACTTTGAACTGTTTTTTGTATTTTTAGTTATGAAAGAATAAAAAGAGAATTAGTTCTTAAGGTATCTTAAATATTTTTTGTTATTTTTAATGACTGTTACACAATAGAGCAATTTTTCATCATTTGAGGGTACGTACTTACTTAATAAATAAACTATTCTTTAGGTTTAGTGATACTATTTAAACTACTTATTTATTGATACTATTTAACTATCATGCGCAACTATGAAATATTTATAATAATAGAACATTCGGCTTATGTAAAGCATCTTACTACTTATACATTTATTTTTATTTTCAGATGGATCTACAGAATTAGACGATTCTTTTATTTATTCATTACGTAAGAAATAAAATTATTATTTATTTTCTTAACTTTTTATATTTTAAGCAATACAACATGGAAAGAAGATTGAAGCCCGATATTCACACATATAATTGATTCTTATATTTAAAATTGTCTTATATACAGTCTTAAAATGCCATTAATCATAATCGTATTAACATTTTAAGACATTATTTATAAATACTAGTCAAAGACTAGGAACAAGTGAGTGAGGAATGCGCGTCAGCCCTGAATGCCACATAGACAAGAGCGCTTATTCGTTAACTTTAACCAGCTCTCCCGCAAAAACTATTAATCCTACGCAATTTTGCTAAAAGAAGTTATTTTTTTTAGCATAAATTATCTTGTACTTCAAATGCGCGAATTTTGGGACATCCTGTATATATATGGTGTCTTACAACCATCGAGCAATATTTTAACAGCGTATTCTGTAGGTAAAGTAAAGCAAAAAATCTTACAAATCTAATACAAAAATGTCGAGACTACAGTAGTTTTTGAATTATAACTGATCAAAGATAACTAGTAATGTCTAAAATTAGAATTTGTGCGCTCAGGCCCGTGGTTGTATAGCACGCCCTTCGTTTATCATTTGTCACTGATTTCAAATAATATTGATTTTTACTACACAGCTGATTCCTAAGAACGTTACTAATTATTACGTTTAGAATTATTAAATTTCAATCTTGGTATACTGAATTATACAATTTTATTTCTTTCACGATTTGAAAATTTGGAAAAAATATATTTATGATTATGTAATTTAAGACTGACAAATAATCGCATGCAGTTTATATGAACTAGAAGTTGAAAAATCACAAAAGTATTCTCAAAATTCGCTTTGATCAAATCGGCCTTTTTTACTTATTAATTGGTCACAAATCAGCCGAACTTATTACTACTATTTATGAAGATTATTTAATTTTTTTTTTTCTTTTTCAAGTATATTCTTTCCAAATTTTCAAGTCGTGAAAGAAGTAAAATTGTATAATTCAGTATATCAAAATTGTAATAAAAATATAGTTTAAAAAAAATCTGGTTTTTTTCAAATCGCTGGAAAAAATCAGAAAAATTCCGGTTTTTTTCTGAAAAATTGCTTTTTTGCGAAAAATTGCTGTTTTTGCTATGTAAATGATATGCTACCTAATTTTATAATATTATTAAAGTAAGATGTATAAGCGCTGGAATTAATATTGAGCTAATTTTTATGTTTATATTTGGAATATTACATCACTTGAGGTAAATAAATTATTAATTATTAAACAAACTGTTCTAAGAACAAATGTAATTCTAACAACTAATTTAAAGACTAATTTATGTTAATCATTTTGTGAAGAATTTTGAATACTAGTAATTATCAAGAGGCATACGTTGTATTTTATTTAAAAATACATTAATTCTATTTTTATTTATTTTTGTGATGTGCTTTTTGTTTTCCTTGTATTCACATTATCATAAATAAAAAGAAAAAACTTTAAGGACAGAAACTTAAAGACAGAAACTAACATTAGTTTAACTTTATAAGGACCGTTTTCTAGTCATTTCTCATTAACACAGATTTTTAACTCTAGTTCGCCATACCCTGATCCGGTGAATTCTTGAAGTGTAATATTGTTTTATAGTTTACTTCTTCTTGTATATAGTTATAAATTTAATTATTTCAAATCATTCTCTCGACCTATTATCTTATGACCATGGTATACTTTGTATTTTTTAATTTTTATAATATAAGCTTTAAAATATTAATTAGAATGAAAATAACAAGACGAAAAATCGAGCTGCCTCACGAATAGAAGTATGGCAAACTACGGACTCGAAAATAAGTGTGGCGAGTTAGAGTTAAGAAATCATATCGTAAAACAGGTAACTTTGATACTGATGAGGTACCACCATAGTACAATACTTTTTGAATTTTTCCGATGAATTTTTCTACCCCTGAGAAAAAACCGAAAAAATCCGCGGAAAAATTGAAAAAAAACGGCTTTTTTCCCAAGCCTTTAAATAAATAAAAATAAAAATTATTTTAGAAATATGGACGATTTAATCTTATTTCCTTGATTTATTGTAATTATACGATTTCACGCTTCGTAAGTCATGAAAAATACAAAAATAATAATAAATTATTTTTTTATGTCAAAAACGTAAAAATTTTTGTTTTGCAATTGTAAAACTATAAAATTTAATAATTCTAACAGTAATAATTAGTAACGTTCTTAGGAATCTGTGTAGTAAAAATCAATATTATGTGAAATCACTGACAAATGATAAACCGATGAGCGTACAACCACGAACCTGAACGCGCGAATTTTACCGGACTTTACTGGTTATCTTTGATCGGTTATAATTTAAAAACTATTGTAATTTCGACATCTTTGTATTAAGAATTTTTGCTTCATTTTACCTCCAGAATACACTGTAAAATTCTTAATACAAAGATGTCGAAGTTACAATAGTTTTTAAATTATAACCGATATATATATATATATATATATACGAGGGTGGTCCGATAAGTACTTAGCCTCACCGCCCGA
>QKQZ01000128.1:0-12233 GCA_003595255.1 Solenopsis fugax | reverse complement strand
GGCATCTCAAGATGATACTTAAGATGATCTTAAATATAAGAACGGACTATGAATACCGGCCAAGGACAGATGAGTGCGTTTNCTATGAATACCGGCCAAGGACAGATGAGTGCGTTTGAGCGCTAGCCTGTTCCCCTTACTCTTTGCCCCGCGCGCGGCCCATAGTCGTTAGACTTCACGTCGAAGAAAAATCTGTAATGATCTGCAGTACCGACGTCGAATGAGTTCCACCGTCAGTCCAGCATCGCTTTAACGGTATAAATACATCTAGAAAGTGTCTTTTATTACAATAGATGGTGTAGCAGTTTTCATGATACTCTTCTTTGTTGTATTAATTAATGTTTTTGCAACATAATCCAAAAAGAGCGTCTAAAAAGTTATTGGTACCCCAAAATTGGTACCCTAGGCCGGTATTCATAGTCCGTTCTTATATTTAAGATCGTCTTAAGTAATGTCTTAAGATGTCATCAACCAATCAGAGAGCTGTATCAGCATCTTAAGACATTATTTAGGATGATCTTGAAATAAGAATCGACTATGAATACCGGCCCTAGACAGTAATACCAAAATTTAGACATAGCCTTCCGTAAGGGAAGGAATTAAGTATAAAATAAATTGATAATAAATTGATACTAAGTAATAAAATGTATTTTTATCTATTAAACAATAAAGTTTATAAAATTAAAAGGCTAGAATTGAACCCTTCCACTTTATACGCTTTTTTGGCACCGTATTAATAATTCACGTCCGACGCTATTTTCCTACTTTAAGAATAAAGAAAATATGAAAAAATTCATTGAAACATGTGTTAATTATAATTACAGATTTTGTAGTTATTGTCCATTCTCACGGAGAGCTTTATATTATACAGCGATTTTATGCTTCAAATTGGAATACGACGAAAATATGAAAGAAACAAATATATACAAAACACTTTTGGAAGCTATAAGCATATAAAAAGATTTAATATTACCAATAATATACTCATTATTGTTTCAACTATGCAATTTGTAAGAGAAAATTGTGCAAATTTTATTTTCGTTTCTCAAGAATTTGTTTTTAGCAGGTTTTATATAAAAAAAACTATGAAAATAGGAACTACAGGTTTTTATATTATTTAAAAGGGTTTTAAGAAAAACCCAAAAGTTTATTATTTCTTTCTCATATTATTTATTATTTCTGTAATTATTTTAACAGATCATGTTTTTATCAGAATGCGGTGCAATGTTTAGTTTTTGAGACATATGAGGGTGCTGCTTTAGGAGGGCTGGAGCAATATTGGCAACTTTCCTCTATATTATTATTTAATAATAGACGTACGTTTTATATAAAACTGGTCATGTTATATTCTTTATAATAAACAATTAAGTGATTACTTATTAGATGGTTATTTATTTACATTATTAATTTTATAAATAATTTATTTTACAACTTGAACAAGTAATACAGTGATAGATTCAGGTAACAAGATTAACAATACATGTAACATATATATACGTTTACATATATTTTCACATTATGATTAATCTGTTTAAAAAAGTGTTATTACAATTTTTATCTAACGATTCATTCATCTTAAACAAACCATGTGTGCTTACATAACATAATTTATAATTGCGACATATTAACAACAGACAGACAACCTTTTATACAATTTTTATAAATTTTTTATACAGTTTTCCTTTCTCACAAAATTAATTAAAAAATCTTGGAAATTACTACGTATAGTTATAGTTAATTGAAATTTCAGAAATAAGTTCAAACAAATTATTTTAAAAATGTTATAAAGAACGCAATTAATGATATTTTTAATATTTCTAATAATTAATAAAAACAAAATCCAACATGTTTTTACATTGTCGCAAAAATGATAAAAGACAAAGTTTCATTTAACACAAACATCCAATACCGAAATACCCAAATAATTTATTAACAATTTGCAATCAACTTTGGAGAAAATCTTTGATTAATTTTCATTCAATGAATCGGCAAGCGGCGATGTAAGTACTACAGATTATTGTAAACAAAATAAAAAAAGCGCACTAAATAATTCGACTCTGTCTAAGCAGAAATTTCATCAATCTTCTCTCAGTAATCAGTTGTACCTGAAAAATAAAAAATTATATTTTTCAAGAGTAATCATTTTATGATCAATATATAAAAAACAAAATTTATAAAAATATATACATATGGTCCGTCCATATATATATATCGGTCCATATTCAGAACATACTTATATAAATATTGGCGCATTTTTTTATCATTTTATCCTTGTCTAATGAACGATAAAAATAAAATAACGAAAAAGCACGCTACATTTTTATAAGCGCATTCTGAACGGCCAATCATGTATATTTTTATTTAATTAAAATTCAAAATGTGCGTGCGTGCGTGTGCGTGTGTGTGTGTGTGTGTGTGTGTGTGTGTGTGTGTGTGTGTGTGCGTGCGTGTAAACGAGTGAATGTATATACATATGTTTATATGTATATGCATGAATATGTACACACATACACACACACACACACACACACACACACATATTTTTGTTATATCAATATTTTTTTAATTTTGTACATATAATATATTAAATTCGTTTAGAATTTAATATATTATAATATTAAACAACTACAAAAGTTATTATACATGGTATATGTAAAGTTCGTTAAAATATCAAATAATTTTTTCCATCACACTGTTTATTTATTTGTTGAATATTACAAACTTATAAATCTTAAAATCTTAAAACTTAAAAATCTTTATTTGTGTTTCTTTATTAGTATTAGTCACAACATGCATAAAGCAATCGAGCATTGGTATCTAACAATTGGACTTTCTGCAAAATGCAAAAAAAAGGAAGAATGATATAGATAAAAAAACGAGAGAAAAATAAGAGAAAAAATTACATGCGTCTATAATCGAATTAATGATAAGAAAATAAAAAAAAGAATAACAGTTAAATCTCCGTATTCTTAACATTTTCCATTTCTTTTTCTGTTCTCCCTGTTTACAACTTTACATTTTACATGTAACCATGTAACCATACGCAGAGTGAGAAAACCGCGAGTGAATGATGAAAGATATGTGTATCTACATCTATCAACTATTTTTATTCTGAATATGTACTATTTTAATAAAAATGAGTTTAAAAAGAAAAAGTATTAAAAATGAGATGATTAATCGCGACCCATACAGCACAAATCTTCTAAAGACATCCATACACACGCCTACGCGCGCATACACCCATGCATATAGATGCACATATGCACACGCACGCGCGCGCACACATACACACACACACACACACACACATCCATAGGATGCTCACTAAGGCTCACTAAGGACGTGCGTAACGACATTCCCAGGACGTCCTTTGAATAAATCCAATAAACACCAAATAACAGTAACACAATATCAATATTATAATTTCACAATATAAATGTAACACATGGTATAAGTTTACAATTACATTGTTGAATACGAAATTATAATATTAATGTTATATAACTGGTAGTTGGTGTTTATTAGAAAGTGTGCTGCGTGGAGATATGTTACAAATATAGAGCTTCAACTGTAATTGACAAAAACAAAAGAAAAGAAAGTGGGAACTGTGGAGAAGAAATCAAGAATGATACACGAATATATGGAAACGATATGTACCGATAGAAAAAAAATCACGTAGCCCATAGAACACCTTGGGCATACTCAGCCCTGTCTTGTGAAGAGAATCGAGAAAAAAATATGTCCGTAGATCGTGGAGAGAGCGGTCGCTCGCAGCGGCAAATACACGGCCTCAGTCTGCTCTAAGGCCATCAGCAATAAGTTAGTTTAGTGTTCGCATAAGGATGTCGGGATAGGAGGAATCACCGATGAATTCGTTAGTTCTTGTTGATTTGCTGTGCCAGCAAAGCTTGTGGCACGCTTTTTGTACTCTTGATTCTCGGGCACAGTACATTCACCTTGTAAGTCCAGAAAGGTGTCTTACTGTTGAGGATCTTGAAAGCTAGAGATGGCATAACATCGTGCTCATGTGGACTAGGTAATTTCGTGTTCTTCCAAGTCAGAAAATCTGAGTTATTTTTCGAAGAAATCTGTTCCGGCAGTTGATGTGCCAGATGGTGGAATTTAATGTCCGATAAATTCGTAGTATTTCCGTTCGTTGTCGCGTCGTGAAATTTTTGACAAGATTGATTATGAATAGGCGAATATTCGGGAGACGTTAAACCACTGGAATAATTAGAACAATAACTGTCATCGTAATTGAACGCGTTCATCTTAAGCGGTAAACTGAGATATTCATCTTTGGAAGAAGGCTCTGCCTTACAATCGGATAAAATAGAATCGTCGTTCAGAAGCCGAAATAGTCGTGAATGTGTTTGCGTTCGTTGATACTTTCTTTGATTTTTCGAAATGGTATACTCTGAATCTGTATCGATTTCATGACACTCTGTATCAATTTCAGATATCATCCGACTTGTATCGGAAGTAACTCCACTATCCTCATCATCAGTATCGTCGCGAGAGTCTTGAATACTCAGATATTTCATGTCTATCTGATAGAGTTTCGAATCGTTGCATCGATCATCATTATTATCCATAATTACGCAACAATTCTTCTGATTCGTTTGATTTGTATCGACCTGAAGTGTTTCGAAATTTTGCATCCAAGAACTTTCTGACGTGACAAGTTCCGACTCAGCGATTGTTCTGTCGTCATCGCTGTGTTCGAAATTATTACAAGTGGATTCTGCTTGGATATAATTTCCATTGTTTACTGATGCATCTCGCATAGCCATTGCCGATTCAGAAATGATACAATCGTCGGCAGTCTTCTGGACTGGTTCTATAAAGTTTATTCCATGGCAACCTGTATTTGTAACTGGGAATTCTATCTTCGTGCTTTGTTCTGTGCAGTTAATTTCCTTAACGTTTATTGAATCTTTCTTCAAAGTAAAATCCACTTGCGGTATCATGGTCTCGATTTTCATTTTATTCTCTGTGTTCGCAGTTGTGCAAGTTGCATCAGATACTTGTCTCTTCACAGTAAAATCTACGCTGGTATCGTTGCCAATGTGGAAATTGATGCAAACATCGTCGTTTTCGTCAGTTTTCGCGGAATATCCGCCGCAAGATCTCTCTGCCATTATTTTACTGTTACCAACTGTCACAGTAGTGATGTCTTCATTGTCCTCGGACACGGAAAACTTAAACTTTAAGGGTAAACTCACACTGACCATTGTAGTTCCGGTGTCGTCAGGCAGATTATCGGCCATCTCGAAAGAAGTTTTATTTCGTCCTTCGATCTTCTTTTTACTCTCACAATGAAGACTATCAGACCTTAACTCTTCCACATCCTCTCGAATTATGCTCAATTGATGAGAAACGTTATCAGTTGTTTGACTTTCAGAGCGTGTATTTGATATACGATTATCTACGGAATTCATCTTAGAGTCGAAATTACATTGATTATTAATGTGATTCTCCTCGTTGTATTCTTTCAGTATGGTGCACATGAAATCTTGTTTTAACGTTGCGCAAGAATTTTCATCGCTCGAACAATCGATATGATTCTCCTTAGGAAGTATTTTGTCACTGTGAGTATTCTCGAAATCGTTTCGCAAATATCTATATGAATTGTCACCATTGATCGAACATTCCGAATGAGCAGTAAGATCTGTGCAGTTCTTAGTGGAAGAAATAGTACACAAATCTCTCTTCAATTTCCCATGAGAATTTAAACTCACAGAATAACCTTCGTACGAATCTGAATCGCTATTAGATAATGTATTATTGGAAGTAGTATCATTATATTTTTGGCAAGAATCCGAAAAATGCTCATTGTCGGAGGTAGAATCGCTGGAATCATTGGAATCACTACAATCGCTGGAATCGCTAGAATCACTAGTGTCTATATATGTATAATTAGGTACATTAATATGCAAGCCGAATGTTTTCTTAGACTTTTCGATGTTATTGAAAATTTTGGTGGGATTTTTATTGAAACCATCCGATATGCCATCTTCCTCGTCAACTATATTCATCGCCATTATACAACTTTTGTCTTTGTTCTCGCAGACATTTTTGGGATTGTATATCCCATTTGACTGTGCGTCCAAATGATTAATCTCGTTAGGCAATGTATTTCCTGATTTATTGACTGCGTTTTGCACAAAATATCTATTATTCTGAGAAGGAGACGGATGGAGAGTGGTATAAATGTAGTTACAGTTATTTGTATCAACGTGCGATTGTTGGATATTATTGCACCTTGCTTGAGGGTAAATTACGGCAACGTAACCGTACTGATTTGAAGAATTTTCTCTATCTATAGCTTTTATCCGTTGCACGTCCGCAAAGCTGTCGTCGTAAACCGGATAAAAAAATTCATATCCAACACAGCCATTTCCGTTTGGATATTGTAGGTAGGGAAAGGAGTGTTCATCCGCTTCGTTTGCGGGCTTATTGGATGGAGCATTATATTGCACAGGATAATAGCTCCACCAACCTTCGGAATGCGACCAGAGGGGAATGGGTCGAGGAGAGAAGAGTGCATCTTGCTGATTGCCTGGCAAGTTATTCTCTGTTCGACAGGTGTAATCTGCTTGACGATTTTCTTGTGTGGCTATAACAAACAGCACAATCCATTCAGAAGAGAGTTATATTCTTTAAGAGCCGTGCGCATCGTCTTTATTTTTCTGCCTGAAATTTTCTTTTTTTAATCACATGATCTACAAAATGATTTTATAAACAGAAAATAGAATATAATTGATTATAACTTGAAAATACATCTAATTTCATTATATATTTCGAGTTTTCACTTTCCCTTTTCCTTATATATATATATAACCTAGCTGATTTTATTTCGATAAAATTGGTATATTAATACGGAATGAAGCGAAATTATTCAGCTGAAAAAAATGAGAAAACTTTCTCATCCTGTGTTCAAAAGAAAATTTTAAACGTCAATAAATCGGTCGCAGCAAATCAATGTAGTAAAGTTCGACAATACTTAACTAAAGAGCTGAAAAAAAAATTTCCCTAAATAAAGAAATAAAAAATAAAGAAATAAAAACTCTATTTTAAAGAAGATATTTAAAAAAAATAAATATTTGCTCTGATTGATTGATTGAGATCAGCGAAAGAGAAATTCAAAGTTCAGCCATGTCATGTAGTGAGTTTTGAGTCGTCTTGAGGATAATTTCTAAGATGAGCTAAGAATTGCACATTGTAATGAATTGTTACGCGTTCAAACACCTTTAGACTCGTTCTCGTGCTGCTTGTATTGCGCTGTTGCGCCACTCGAATAGATAGAATCCCACACAGCACTTTATTCAAAGAACATCTTGGGAACGTTCTTAGATCGTATGAACATCTTTATATTGTTTTCACATGACATCCTAGGACGTTTTTAGGAGGTCTGTGCTAAATGAGACAGCTAAGAGAAGAGTAAAGAGGACTGAAGAAGGAATCCGAGAAAGAAAGGAAAACAATAGAATAATAAAAGAAGGAAACGGAAAAAGAATTAAAATTTTTTAAGTAAAATATAGATTACTATTTATCTTAGACTCTTTTACTCATTACTATCCTTCAACTTTTCAATCAGTCTCTTTTAATACTTAGGCAATATGGAATGAGAGTCGAAATCGAACCCTGAACCCACCAATGAGTAAAAAGACACAGGAGAGACGGTAGTGGGATAGACTGAACGGACAACGAATGTACGTCATGGATCCATCTTAAGCGTCCACTTTTTGTGACATCATTAGAAAGAGAGGGAAAGAGAGGGAAAGCTCGAGAAAGAGAGCTACAGTGTCAAGCTAGAGAATAAATGTTGTTTATATTATAATTAAGTGTTATTAGGCACACAGTTACACTATGGTGCATTGTTGGGCGTGTGGTATAACAGCAACTCAAAATTATGGGATAACGCTTTATCGATTAGTATCAATAATAATGAAAATTTTATGTTTTGGAGGTTATGATCTACTGTATGTATAGTATTGTAAAATCGTACATTTAAAAATTACGAATAAAACAGTATAATTACTATTCAAGTTTTCTCGGAAATCAAACTTTAAGTAATAAATCATTGTTTAATTTTTGTAGTAAATTTTTAAATACTTTTAATAT
Organism: Solenopsis fugax; assembly: GCA_003595255.1. Classification (NCBI taxonomy): domain Eukaryota; kingdom Metazoa; phylum Arthropoda; class Insecta; order Hymenoptera; family Formicidae; genus Solenopsis; species Solenopsis fugax. Next base: position 4,106 of record QKQZ01000128.1, on the reverse strand, counting down.
CGCTGTTATACTAAAATGTCAAAAAATTATTCAATATTGGCGCCCTTGAGCAGCCATCTTAAGCATCCACTTTATATAGCTACTTCCGTCGCCAAACATTGTGCTAAATGGTCCCTCCTGTGTCTTTTTATTCATTGGAACCCATCGACTACAATTCAACTGTTTTCACACGGAACCATGCGTCATCGTCAAATTTAAATATAAATTAGGAATAATTTGAATCTTACGTTTTTACGATTAAAGAACTCAGCGACTTTCGCTTCAACATTAAAATTTTTGTCAGTATTAAAAAAAGAATTTGTCGTAAAATTGCTCTTCGTATCTCTTTTCCTCCTTTTCCCTTGCTCTTTGTATAATGATTTTAAATGCTTTTCTTAAACAATGCAGATGCTTAAATATTATATTTTACCATCAAGGAGCGCAAACCAATCCAAAAAAAACATTTTTCTAAACTTTATTAAAATTGGCAAGAAAAGTTTAAATTTTCAAAACTTTGAACACGCGATGCGCAAGAATCAAATATTAATAGATTTCAAAAAACTTTTTTTGCATTGTTTTTATTCAAGACAATTTTTCTGCTATGATCTCATATAGCATAGAAGTTTGCAACAACGTTGTAACATTACATATTGCAATGTTAAAGAAACATTGCAATATGTAATGTTACAACGTTGTTGCAAACTTCTATGCTATATGAGATAATAGCAGAAAAGATCTTTTTGCAATAATTACTTCAGCAACGTTGCAGCAATGTTTCAAAAATATTATATTATATTATAAAAAATAATATGCCTCACCTATGTGCCATTACCATCTATGCAATAGTGACGGAGAAAACAATAAACAACGTGAAGAATTATTCAAAAAAGAATCCAAATTCCTCCATTAGAAAAACAGCTTAAGTACTTGAAATCTCTAAATCTTCGTTGCGGAGAAGCAATTTTTTTTAAACTACAAAATAACAACTCGATTAGTACGTATTGCTTCGTAGTTCGTTTTGTTAGTAATTTAATTGTTATTAACAAAATAAACTACAAAGCAATACGTACTAATCGGATTATTATTTATTAACAAAACAATTAGTACGTATTGCTTTGTAGTTTATTTTGTTAATAACAACTCAGTTATTAATAAAACAAACTACGGAGCAATACACAGATTTCTGCAAGATGATGACTCACAAGGAAAGTACTCGAGGTGTCCCCCTCCGATCTTGACGAGCCTTTAATATGTTATTGTACAGATAAAAATAAGGGACACGTATTTTTTTATACGTGCCCGTTTTCACTTTTAGGGGGTAAAACACCCTTTGAAGAAAATCTGTTTTTTTCTTTCGAAGCATATATCGTCAAAACTATAAGAGATAGAGAAAAATGTTTTAATTAAAAGTTGAATGGTTTGAAGAGTACTTTATAACAGTGATAAAAAAAATTTTAAAAAAGTAAGTGGTGGGAGAAAGTATAAAAAAATTTTTTTTTTTTAATTTTTTTTATCACTGTTATAAAGTACTCTTCAAGCCATTCAACTTTTAATTAAAACATTTTTCTCTATCTCTTATAGTTTTGACGATATATGCTTTGAAAGAAAAAAACAGATTTTCTTCAAAGGGTGTTTTACCCCTTAAAAGTGAAAACGGGCACGTATAAAAAAATACGTGTCCCTTATTTTTATCTGTACAATAATATATTAAAGGCTCTTCAAGATCAAAGGGGGACACCTCGAGTACTTTCCTTGTCAGTTGAAATCAAGGAAATTAACAAGAACCAAATTATTTTTTCTAATGAGATATATTTTCAGCACATTTTTTGGAGGGAATACATTAAAAGCAACTGTAACTCCAAAAATCTAAAAACAAAGGAGCTGGTTGAAGTCATTAAAAAAGTTAATAACATAACAGATGATGGTTTAGAGAAAGTTTGATACAGTTTTTATTTAAAAAATTGATTTTTGTTCAAATAGTAACTTCTGTTTAAATAGTAACAGTAAACTTCGAAAATATATATTATTAGAATGTTTGATTTTTGCTATTTATTATAAAGTCTAATAAAATTAAATAAAAATTCTTCATTATGTACTACTAGAATAATATACTAAAATAAAACTGCAAAATGTCTTCTATTACACGTAATTTTATTTTTTCCGTATACGTTAAAATAAGAATAAAAAATAACTAATTTCATCAACTTCTCATGGGATACTCTGATAATGGCACCTTAAAGCATTTTATAATTAGAAAGCATAAAAACAAATTGATTTATATTCAGAACGTGCTTATAAAGATGTTCGTTTTTTCGTAATTTTTTATTTTTATCATTCATTAGACTTAAAATAAGAGTAGGATGGCAAAAGAACGCACTAATATCTTTATAAGTACATTCTCAATACAGACCAATTTGTTTTGGTGCTTTCTGATATTTACCATATTATAATATTGTTGCGGGCACCATTGTTGCAATGTTGCAGCAACATTTCACAACATTTTTACAAACTTGCAATGAGATATTTTTGTAATGTTGCTGTAATCTTTCTGTGCTGTATGAGATGTTTTAATTTGATAAAGTTTTTTAATTTTTCAACGTACTATATTGTACAGGATGGCTGGTAATTATCATGCAGTGTTTGCCGTTATCTATATACAATTATCTAGATAATCATCTAGATAAAGAAATCGCTTCATTTTATCTTTATCCAGATTATTGTTATGTATATTATCTTCATCTTTATCTTAGATAAAAGAAATATTATCTTTTTCAAATTATCTAAGATAATGCGAATTAAACGATAATAAAATATCGTGTAATGTCTTTAGTCTCAGCCTCCAAGTTACCATTTATCCTAATAGATTTTTCAGGAGTAGCTTTCTAAAATTCATTGTCAGTAGTGAAAATCTATAGATATGTAATATGGATTATAGATTTTTAGTACTGGCAGTATATATCAGAACACAATTCAGATCAACAAAAGTGGAATATAAAATTGCCCCAAAACTATAAAACTCGAAAACTTGCAAGAAATTTTGTCAGTCATTATATAATGTAAATTATATTTATATATTGATTCTATTTAACTTTGATTTTTATTTGCGTATTGATTTAAATTCAACGAGAAATATTTTTTGTTAAATTAAATTATTTGAAGAACTTTTGTTTTTAAAAAAATAATGATTTACAAATAAATATGAACATATTTCATATTCTAAATTGTTTTGCTCAATAACGGTATTATCTGAAAATTATCTAGATAAAACTATATATACTTTTATCTATTATCTAGATAAATTAAAATAAAATCATCTTTATCTTATCTAGATATATTTACATGTAATTTATCTTATCTTTATCTAGATAAATTTTAAATTATCTAAGCGCAACACTGTTATCATGACATTTTTCATGGACGAATAAAATTTATTAAAATTTCGATGAATTTAACGTTTCATTAAATTTGATACAATGTCAATAAATACGTGTATAATATAACGTAGATTAGGAAGACATGTCCGAGTGTGTGAAGTTAGTTTTTTTTGAAAATTACTATTTTAAAAGTTGTTTCAGGTTGTTCTAACTTTGTTTCACATTGTTCCAAAACGATATTATTTTATTCCTAATGGTACTCCAATAAAATGAAAAAAACTATTTTTTAGCTGGCTCCCCTTTTTTTGAAAATTACTATTTTGAAAGTTGTTCCAGGTTGTTCTAGTTGTTCCAAACATTGTTCCAAAAGGACAATTCTATAAGTGGTATAAAAGTCGCAGAAAAAACAAATTTTTTNATCGTTGTAAACACAATAATATAATAGTCGGTCAAAATTTCAACGAGCCAAAATACAATGGATATAATTATAAGATTTCAAATCGAAACAAAATTTATAAATGCATTAACGTGGTACGTTTCGGCTCTACTTAGCCTTCTTCAGCCTAATGAAACGGAAAGTATAACGACGTTACATATTATTTATACTAAAAAACTTAACGTTTTGTAAGATTTATAAAACGGAAAAAATAAATAAAACGTAAAAGAAAAAACGTAAAGAACAACGCCAACTCTCTGCAAACTAATTTCTTAGATAAATATTTACTTATTTTCTTCTGTGATTAATCTCGATGG